>BSBK01002275.1:0-100000 GCA_027943335.1 Chamaecyparis obtusa | reverse complement strand
TTTTGCTGCTTAAACCTTCCTCAGCTGATGTGTCAATAATACGTTTTGTTTCCATCCCTTAGATCTTCTTTGAATTTTGTTAGCCATAGATCTTCATAAAAAACTTTATCTCCAACCTCAAATTCATACATTTTCTAGCTCATCAATTATTGTCAGCTAATGTGATCATTTGGTTCCTTTCTTTATGCTCGGTTAACAAAGAAATGTGTTAGTGCAAACAAGCTGGGTTAGTACTGTTGCTCGGTATACACTACACTGCTTGGTGTATATTGGAATGCTTCTTTACTGACCACACTACCTTGTGCATTTTTTTCTCTTTTCTTCATCATAGATGAATGCAACATAATCAAGTCAATAACATAAGGTCATAGACTCATCAATAAGTTACCCAATGTATTCCTTATCCTCATCTGTTATATCTATTTCCTTATGTAGATATATTTGTTCTTCATCTCTTTTTCTCCTTTCTATAGATGTTTGGGTAGTTTTAACTTACAAGATAAGTACTGTCAAAACTAGTTGACATCAATGACAACATATTACTGATTTAATCATCTTACATATCTAATTAACAACTCAGTGATCTCTAATCACCAATCTTCAAGTCATGCAATTTATTCAAATTAGTTGTAGTTCATCAATCTATCCCTTTGGCATTGATGGCAACACAAGCAATATGAAATATGCCATACACATACGAAACATATATTCTACAACTATAAAAACAAATTCTATAACTTGGTAAGCTCTGTTTAGCTTTGATTTAATGCATTTAATTACTATGTTAAAATCATCAACATATGCAAACATTCTTTTGCAGATTTGTTCTTTTCAACTCCTTCTATTCTCAGCAACAAGTCTTCAATGTTCTGCCTAACTTCTTCAGTATATATCTCCCTTAGATAGATGTATCATGATCTCTGTCCATAATATTTCTCTCCCTTTGGTTATCAGATATCTCATTGAGTTTTTTTCCCTTTATCATTTAAGCTCTCCTTTGATTAGCAAATATTTCATTGAATTTCTCTCCATTTGATAGCAATGCCAAAGAACAATATAAACATTTAGCTCTGTAGTAGCCAATTAACTCACTGTTGTTCGGTGTCTATACATAGTATGCACCAAATGTATCTCTATATACTGATGTCAAAATCTATTCCAGTTCTTCAAACTTTTCACAACCTTAGATAGAGTCCAACGTGTGAACTATGTTGCATCAACATGAATGATCTTCTTTTAAGATTAGGCTGATGCAACCTCTAGATCACATTATGTTAGGAATAGTCCCAAGAGATAACTGAGAGGGGAGAGGGGGTGAATCAGTTATCTATAAGATTCAATTCTTTTTCCAATTAAGTATACTTAAACATTAAGCATAAACACAATGAAAGAACACATGAATACAACACCAATATTTTGGTTACAGGGAAACCCAAATAGGTAAAAACCTCGGTGGGAATTGACATCCACTAATATTCTACACTAGAGTATTATGATCCTTGTTAGAAGATCCTTAACCCTATTAGGAGTTTCTTTACAATATATTTAGTATAGTAGACCTGGTCAAGGGTTGAACTTTTTTAGGAGTCTTTTACAATTTTCCTTGTTAGGGGAGAGGATGAACTATCTGAGAGCTCATTGCTCAAAGGGGCAAAGGCTATAACCTTCTAAATAATAGATACATATTATATTTGGATCTTGGTGAACTACGCTTTGACCTACTATCAGGATCAGTTCCAATGAATAGCATAAGTACTTTTCTTGGTCACATAGACCTTCTTCTGATGGCTCAACACTTCACACACTCTACTCTGCTCTGCTTGATCAACCATACACCACACTTCAGTAATCAGAAATGACTGCCTATAAATATCTTTCCTCTAAATGATATAATCAATTTGGCCTATTAGAACCAACTTGAAATCATATTAGAGAAACCACAAAAAACTCTAACAAACATTCTGTTGGCTCTACTATGCACGCAACACATTCTGGGACCTGTCTAATAAGATAATTGTAGACACACACTACACACTTTCGGCTCTACCAAAATAACTGGATCTTTCTCTATAAGCTAAATTAACTCATGCGCTCTTAACCAAACATAAATAACTCTCCTCTAAGCTTAAATCCAAGGGCACATACCCATAGGATAAGCACAACTACTGATGCAGCAGCATCCTGGGTGTAAGAGCAATCTTGCATCACCCAAAAAATATTTCTATTTTTATATTCAATAAGGGCTATTTTTGTGCAGAGCTGCTATTTATGGAAAGTTACTATTTTTGGTAATTTTCGTATGTGCTCAGAATGATCTGATTTCTTTCTTAGAGGTTCATTTTGGTCATACAAGTCTGCCAGTAAAGTTTCATTGCCAGATCAAGTGTATATTGGAAGATGTTGAAGATTTTTGGTATTGGCAGCAGGGGACAGAAACTTTGAACTCAGTTTTGAAGGCTTTAGAGGCCCCGGATGAGGTCGAATTTTGGGCTGAATGAAGCTTGCTTAATTCAAGCGTTGTAGAGCTCCTCGCACCCTTTCCGAAATGGGGTTACAATAGTCAATCGGGTCAATTGGTGATGACTTATGGTCTTCGGAAGTTGGGTCACCTGAAATGGCAGAAAATGATTTTTTTCTTCAAAATTTCTGTTCGGGTTTCAAAATTTATTTTGAGCCGACTATGATGTAATGAAATGTAAAATAAAAATAATTCTAAGTTTGGTCGGCCTTATTGGCTAAAATTCTGGAACCTTCCCAGGCGGTGGAAAATTGCCTATATAAGGAAGGCTGTATTATTGTCTTAGGCAGTTCAGAATAGTTCTGGGTAGTAGATCTGGGTAATAGTTCGAGGCTTTGTCCTACAGAATATTGTAAGGGAATGCCCATGTGGCTTTGCATATTGTAATTCTGAAAGTTTGTAATTCCACATTTGTGGAGATAATAAGAAGCCAATTTTCTGTTCTTGCATTTTATTGTTGTTTCTCTATATCTGTTATGTGTTTGTGGTATTAAGGGGAGCACCCTTCATCAGGTGGTATCAGAGCAGGAGTTCTTGAGTGTGTAAACAGATCGCCGACTGTGAGGCAATTTGCACCAGGACCGTGGCTAGGGTTTTAGCGCGCATCGTGAAAATGCCTCCACGAAGGGAACGTGGCGGAAGAGCTGGTGTTGTAACACCTGAGGTTAGAGAGCTACAGAGACAAGTGCGAGCATTGCAAGAAGAGATTCGTAGAGGAATGAATCTTAATGTCAGAGATGAAAGTGAGGATGAAGCCGAAGAAGAATATCAAGAAGGAGAAGTCGAAATTGTGAACCAGGAGGAAGAAAGACTTTTTCGGGCCATTTCTAAGATTGGGAAAAGACCTAAGATTGAGGTTCCTACATTTTCTGGAAATCTTAACCCAGAAGAATTGATCGACTGGATCAACGAATGTGAGGAATATTTTGAGTATGAAGATGTTGAGGATCCTGATAGGGTCAAATTTGCGAAGGCCAGACTGAAAGGTCATGCGAAGATCTGGTGGCAAGAAATTCAATTAGAGAGAAATAGAAGAGGGAAAGATAAAATCACAAGATGGGATCGGATGGTGGATAAATTGAAGCGACAGTTCATTCCTGTTGATTATGAGCTTGACCTACTGAAGAAAATGCAGAGTCTAAAGCAAGCAGGAAGATCTGTTCAAGAGTATACAGAGGAGTTCTATCGACTCCTCATCAGAACAGGCCATGCAGAAGCTGATAAGGAGAAAGTTGCCCGATACCTTAATGGGTTAAGGCCAAGCATTCAGGAGGAGTTGAATCTGGTTCGAATGAACAGTATTGAGGAGGCATACCAATTTGCCCTAAAAGTAGAGGAAAAGCTGAACAAGAAGTTCGAGAGCAGACAAAATGGAAGAGGTCGCGGGGGACGATCTGGTGGACGGTCATATGGTGGCCGAAATGAAGATCTGAAAAAGAAGGATGAGGCCAGTAGCAGTCAGAATCAGCGTGGAAATAATTCCAATCACTTCCAGGATCAGAATAATAGAGATCAGAGAGGAAGAGGAAGAGGACAAGGATCTGGAAGAGGAGGCTTCCGTGGAACATGTTTTCACTGTGGAGAAGAAGGTCATAGGGCATTTTAATGTCCTCAGTGCCAAGGCAGAACAGACAGGAGAAATGAAGGCCAGGCCAGAGTTGCACATGTAGATGAAGATGCCAGATCATCAAATTCTGAAGATGCTGAAAGAGGAGAAACGTTGATTAACAGAAGAGTCCTGTTGAGTGGTGAGAATGAACCTGAGCAAAGGAGCCTGTTTCGCACCAGGTGCAAGTGCGAAGGTAAATTTTGTGATGTGATTATTGATAGTGGAAGCACTGACAATTTGGTGTCAGAAGAGATGGTGACAAAGTTGAAGCTCAAGAGACAGAAACACCCACATCCATATCGGATTGCCTGGGTACAGGATGACCACAAGGTCATGGTCAATGAACAATGCCTAGTAAAGTTTAAGGTTGGCGGATGCCAAGATGAGGTATTGTGTGATATCATATCTATGGATGCATGTCATATGTTGTTGGGTAGACCATGGCAGTTTGACAGATGTGCTGTACATGATGGTCATGCAAATACCTATTCCCTGACAAAGGATGGAGTGCGACATAAGCTAAAACTATTGAAGGAGACTGAAGAAAAGGTATGTGGTAATGCAAGGATAACTTTTGTTGATGAAAGAAATTTCCTAAATGGTATGAGGCATGAGCATGTATGTTTTTCTTTAATTCCAAAAGCTGGTAAAGAGGAAGTAGAAGATGTTCCTGTAGAAGTTGCAGATTTGTTGAATGAGTTTTAGGATATTGTATCTGATAACGTGCCTGACGGATTACCACCAGTCAGGAGGATAAGTCATCAGATGGACTTGATCCCAGGAGTGAGTTTGCCGAATAAGGCAGCACACAGAATGACACCTGCAGAAAGTGAGGAGTTGAACAGACAAGTACATGAACTGTTATAGAAAGGATTGATCCGTGAGAGTCTGAGTCCCTGTGCTGTACCAGCAGTATTAGTACCAAAGAAGAATGGAGAATGGAGGATGTGTACAGATTCTAGGGCAATAAACAAGATCACAATCAAGTACAGGTTTCCATTGCCATGAATGGATGATATTATGGACTGTTTGAGTGGAGCTGTGTATTTCTCAAAGATAGATCTGAAAAGTGGATATCATCAGATTCGGATCAGAGAAGGAGATGAATGGAAGACTGCCTTCAAGACAAAGGAAGGACTATATGAGTGGTTAGTCATGCCTTTTGGGCTAACCAATGCACCGAGCACTTTCATGCGGCTCATGAACGAGGTTCTGAAAGAATTTTTGGGTAAGTTTGTCATTGTTTACCTAGATGATATTTTGATCTTTAATAAGACATTGGATGAGCATATGATGCATATTCGTATGGTGTTTGAGAAGTTGAGAGATGAGAAATTGTTGATTAATTTGACGAAGTGCAGTTTTGTGAAGAAAGAGTTAGTGTATTTGGGATTTGTAGTTTCAGCAGAAGGTCTAAAAATGGACCCAGAGAAGGTACAGGCTATCCTTGAATGGCCTACTCCGAGGAGTGCTACTGAGGTAAGATCTTTTCATGGTCTAGCTAGCTTTTATAGAAAGTTTATCAGAAATTTTAGCAGTATTTGTGGACCCTTGACTGAAACAATGAGAGGGGATAGAAAAGAGTTTAAGTGGACTAATAGGGCAGAAAAGAGTTTTCAATTGTTGAAACAAAAAGTTATAGAACAACCCGTTTTAGCACTTCCAGATTTTAATAAGGTGTTTCAAGTAGATTGTGATGCTAGTGGTACTGCAATAGGAGCTGTTATGAGCCAAGAAGGTAAACCTGTTGCTTATTTCAGTGAGAAATTAAATGATGCCAAGAGAAAATATTCTGTTTATGATCAGGAATTTTATGCTATAGTTCAGGCATTGAAAAAGTGGAGGCACTATCTGCTTCCTAAGGAGTTTGTTTTATATACTGATCATCAAGCTTTGCAATATTTGAATAGTCAAGGAAAATTGAATCAAAGGCATTTGAAATGGGTTGAGTTTTTGCAAAGTTATACATTTGTTTTGAAACACAGGAGTGGAAAGTCTAATAGGGTTGCAGATGCTCTTAGCAGAAGGCAACTATTGCTGATAGAAATGCAGATTGAAGTGGTTGGGTTCAAGGAACTCTAGAATTTGTACCCAGAGGATCCTGATTTTGGTGAAGCTTGGAAAGCTTGTGCAGAACCTGTTACTCTAGATAGGACAAAATGGTTGGATTTCATCATCCAAGATGATATGCTATTCAGAGGGAGTCAGTTGTGCATTCCACGAAGTTCTATGAGGGAGAATTTCATCAAGGAGAAGCATAGTGGAGGATTGGCTGGACATTTTGGTCGTGATAAAACCCTTGCTTTGGTTGGTGAAAATTATTATTGGCCACAATTGTAGCACGATGTGAAGAAGTTTGTACAGAGTTGTAGAGTATGTCAGATGGCGAAAGGAGTGAAGCAGAATACAGGGTTGTATCAGCCATTACCTATACCAGAGAAGCTTTAGGAGGATATCAGTATGGACTTTGTTCTTGGTTTACCGAGGACACAGCGGGGACATGATTCAATTTTTGTAGTAGTTGACCGATTTTTAAAGATGGCACATTTCATTCCCTGCAGGAAGACTAATGACGCTGTTCATGTAGCAGAATTGTTTTTCAGAGAAGTAGTGAGACTTCATGGTTTGCCAAAGACCATAGTTTCAGATTGGGACACTAAGTTTGTTGGATATTTCTGGCGTACATTGTGGAAGAAGTTGAAGATAGATTTGAAGTTTAGTTCATCACATCATCCACAGACTGATGGACAGACAGAGGTGGTGAATAGGAGTTTGGGAAATTTGCTGAGATGTTTGGTTGGAGATAAGCCAACAAGATGGGATTTGATTTTACCACAGGCAGAATTTGCATACAATAATTCTGTCAACAGGAGCACTGGTAAATCACCATTCCAGATTGTATATGGAAGTAGTCCAAGAAATGCATCTGAATTGAGGAAGATAGATAAAGGAGAAATAAGTAGTGCTGAAGCTGAAGATTTTGCAGAACACTTGAAGAACATCCATGAAGAGGTGAGGAAGCATATTACCAAGATGAATGCACAGTATAAGGCTAAGGCAGATGAGAAAAGGAGGTATAAGGAATTTCAGGTTGGTGATGAAGTCATGGTTCATTTGCGGAAGGAGCGGTTTCCAGTTGGTACATATAACAAGCTGAAAATGAAGAAGTTTGGACCATGCAGGATATTGAAGAAACATGATTCAGGAAATGCATATGAGGTAGAATTGCCTACTGAGCTAAATATTTCACCAGTGTTTAACATTTCAGATCTGACAGAGTATCATGAGGGAGGTGTTGAAGATGAGATCACAGCAGCACAATGGAGTATTCCAGCAACTAGTTCAGACACTAAGGAGATTGAAGATATACTAGATAGTCGTGTTGGCAGAAGCACAAGGAACAGGACATATGAAGAATATCTGGTCAAGTGGAAAGGACGACCTGTTGAAGATTCATCATGGCTAACAAAGGAGGAGGTTAACCGTCTTGGTTTTCCTCTGCACACCTGAGTCGTGACAGGGTCACTTCTCAAATTACCCTGGGTGTCTGATGCAGGAGCATCCTGGGTGTAAGAGCAATCTTGCATCACCCAAAAAATATTTCTATTTTTATATTCAATAAGGGCTATTTTTGTGCAGAGCTGCTATTTATGGAAAGTTACTATTTTTGGTAATTTCTGTATGTGCTCAGAATGATCTGATTTTTTTCTTGGAGGTTCATTTTGGTCATACAAGTCTGCCAGTAAAGTTTCATTGCCAGATCAAGTGTATATTGGAAGATGTTGAAGATTTTCGGTATTGGCAGCAGGGGACAGAAACTTTGAACTCAGTTTTGAAGGCTTTAGAGGCCCCGGATGAGGTCGAATTTTGGGCTGAATGAAGCTTGCTTGATTCAGGCATTGTAGAGCTCCTCGCGCCCTTTCCGAAATGGGGTTACAATAGTCAATCGGGTCAATTGGTGATGACTTATGGTCTTCGAAAGTTGGGTCACCTGAAATGGCGAAAAATAATTTTTTTCTTCAAAATTTCTGTTCGGGTTTCAAAATTTATTTTGAGCCGACTATGATGTAATGAAATGTAAAATAAAAATAATTCTAAGTTTGGTCGGCCTTATTGGCTAAAATTCTAGAACCTTCCCAGGCGGTGGAAAATTGCCTATATAAGGAAGGCTGTATTATTGTCTTAGGCAGTTCAGAATAGTTCTGGGTAGTAGATCTGGGTAATAGTTCGAGGCTTTGTCCTACAGAATATTGTAAGGGAATGCCCATGTGGCTTTGCATATTGTAATTCTGAAAGTTTGTAATTCCACATTTGTGGAGATAATAAGAAGCCAATTTTCTGTTCTTGCATTTTGTTGTTGTTTCTCTATATCTGTTATGTGTTTGTGGTATTAAGGGGAGCACCCTTCATCAACTACATAACTAATAAAATCTTTGTCGGCTCTTATGAATAAACATAGGAAACTGCTGCTGGTGAATAGCGACTGCATAACTTCACTTCTACTCATCAACAGACTATGCACCCATAACTAAAACAACACTAAAATGTCTTCAACATATATCCAAGTGCACAAGGATCCTTGATAACTATATGGACAACAAAATATAGAACACTGCCTGTAACTCTGTCAGGAACACTACTGACACAAGCTACTATATAACTGTCTATACTAATAGTTAACCTCTGCGCCCATGATATCATCCTGATATCATGTCCATGCTACATATACTAAACACTTACTACATAAGACTTCCATGCATGCTACTTTCCATATGTTGTCATCAATGACAAACATATAGTCAGTACCGGCTTATTGAAAAATCTTCAACAATCTCCATTTCCTCTTCAAAACTCCCCCAAAGATGAATCCTCCATTTGCTACAATATTTTCTAATATTCTCCATTTCCTCATCTGAACTACTATCAAAACTGAATACTGCTCCCCCCTAGTATATTACTCCTATTTTTACTTCTATTTTTCATGACTCTGTATATTACTCCCCCTTTGACATCAATGGAAAATGGTGCCATTCATTTTAAGCACCGGTACTACTCCTGAGGTAGAGTAGTCAATCTTCCACTAGTCCCAGAGGATTGATGCCTTTCCTCCTTTCTTCTAAGTAGAATCAAGGAAGGGAATGACTCCCAACTTCTCCCTAAGATACTCAAAAGTATCTTTAGGAAAGGGCTTTGTGAATATATCTACCAACTGATCTTTAGTACTCACATATTACAACTTGACTTCTTTCTCTACCACTTTCTCTCTTAGGAAGTGATACTTGATCTTAATGTGCTTTGTATTTGCATGCATCATAGGGTTCTTTGACATATTGATAGTGCTAGTGTTATCACAGTGAATAATAATAGTATAATCAATTTGAATTCCAAAATACTTTATCATCTACTTGATCCAAACAATTCAAAGCTACTGCAACATACTCTGCTTCTGCTATTGACTAAGAAATACAATTTTGTTTCTTTCTTGTCCAAGTGACAAGTCTATCACCAAGAAACACTGCTCCACCTGAAGTACTTTTTCTTTCATCAACACATCCTACCCAATCTGCATCAGTGTACACATGAAGCTCAACATTTTCTTAATTAGGATACCATAGACCATAATCTATAGTGCCCTGCAAATATCTTAATATTATTTTTACTGCCATGAGGTGACTTTGTTTAGGTTCTACTACAAATCTTCCAACTATGCCAACTACATTTGAAATATCAGGTCTAGTCTAAGTAAGATATATAAGTTTACCAATCATAGACTTATACAATGTTATATCTACTACTGGTGAGTCATCTTCTTTTGTAAGCTTGCATCCAATGATCATAGGGGTTCCTACTAGCTTGCAATCATCCATCTTGAATTTCTTCAGTATTTCTTTCACATATTTTGACTAATTAATAAAAATTCCTTTTTCTGTCTGCTACACATTTAGTCCCAAAAAGTATTTGATAGGACCAATCATACTCATCTCAAATTCATTCTACATTTCTTTGGCAAATTTTGCACTTAGTTTATCATTACCTCCAAAGATAATGTCATCAACAAATATAGCTACAAGAAGTAAACCTTCAAATGTCTCTCTAATGAAAAGATTACAATCTCCTCTCCTTTCTTGAATCCAATCTTTGTTAGATATCCATCTAGTCTCTCATACCATGCTCTAGGGGCTTACTTAAGTCCATAGAGGGCCTTCTTCAATCTGCATACCCTATCAGGTTTGTCTGATAAGGTGAATCCTTACAGCTTCTTAATGTATACTTCTTCATTCAAAACTCCATTTAGGAATGCTGACTTGACATCCATCTGATAAACTTAGAAGTTTTTGACTATAGCATAAGCTAGAAATAACTTAATAGCTTTTAATCTACTCATAGGTGCAAATGTGTCTGAATAATCAATGCCTTCTCTTTGCACATATCCTTTACATACTAACCTTGCTTTGTTTCTTACTACTATGCCATATTCATTCATCTTGTTTCTGAATATCCACTTTGTTCCAATCACATTCTTATCACTAGGTCTTGGGACCAATTCCCAAGTGTCATTCTTAAACATCTGATCAAGTTCTTGTTTCATAGCATCATGCCAATTTGAATCATTACATGCATCTTCAACACTTAAAGGTTCAATCTGAGATAGTAAGCATACCGCTTCATTGCTAGTTGAGTTCTTTGCTTGTGACCTTGTTAAGACTTTGCCACTCTGATCTCCAATGATGTCTATCTTGGAATGATTTCTTGATGTAAACTTTGGAACTTTAGGTGATGCTAACTTATCAGCCTTAGGAGTTTCTTCTTCACTTGTCTCAAGGTCATTGAATAACACATCAATACTATCAAACATTTCTTCAATAACTGTCTCACTAGTGGAGGGTCTAGGTTCTTCTTCAATCATGGGTGAGTAATCATGATATCTTTCTTAAATCCTAAAATTTTCATCGATCTTTACATGAGCACTTTCTATGATTTTTTTCAATCTTAAATTGAAACATCTATAAGCTTTACTTTTAGTAGAGTAACCAAGAAAAATAACTTCATCAAACTTGCCTACTACTTCATCCCTCTTGATGTAGCACTTTCTTCCAAAGATTCTGAAGTATTTTACTATGGGAACATTACCAAACCATAGCTCATATGGTGTTTTTTCAGTGCCTAGCCTCAATTGAATTCTATTGATGGTATAGACTATTGTATTGATCGCATCTCTCCAATAGGTGTGTGCAACTTTTTCTTCTATCATAATGGTGCACGTCATATCAAGGATGATCCTATTCCTTCTCTCTACAATTCCATTCTGTTGAGGGGTTCTAGGTGTACTTAACTATTTCTTTATGCCATGTTCTTCATAGTACTCATAGAATCTGTCAGAGGTGAATTCTCCTCCTCTATCCGATCTCAAACATTTTGTCTTTGGTCCAGATTCATTCTCAACCTTAGCTTTGAATATTTTGAACTTCTCAAATGCTTATGAATTATCTTTTAAGAACACAACCCACATCATTCTAGTATAATCATCAACAAATAAAATGAAATACCTTTCACCATAGTATGATCTTGTTTGAGTTGGACCACATAGGTCTGTATGAATCAAATCCAACTTGTTCTCTGTTAAATTCTGCTTGCTTCTGAATGAATTTCTCACATGCTTTCCCATCATACATTCCCTACATATAGTATCAACTAGCTTTGCTATGCTAGGTATATCTCTTACTAGCTTTACATTGCTTATCTTTACTATGTTATCAAAATTGATATGACATAGCCTTTTATGCCACAACCAACTGTCGCCAACTTTAGCAACAAAACAACTTGCTTCTGAATTGAGTTGAAAAATATTACCTCTTGTCTTTGAGCCTGATGCAATCATAACACCATCTTTGTTGTTAATAATACATTTGTCATCTTTGAACTCCAATTGATAGCCCTTTCCAAGTAACTGTCCAACACTGAGAAGGTTATGTTTCAAACCATCAACATAAAGAGCATCATCAGTACTATTCTTTCCATCCAAAGTGATGGTTCCTCTACCAACTATTGGTTTAGGAGTGTTGTCTTGAAATCTGACCATACCACCATTGTATTTGTCCAAATGAACAAACCTGCCTTTATCACCTACCATGTGATGTGAAAAACCACTATCTATAATCCAGTCTATCCTTATGTCAGCTTGTGAAATCAATGCAAGCTCTTGAATTCCTTTCTTATCTTCATGAGATATCTTATTATTCATTTTGTCTATAATAGCAATGAATCTAATTTCTTCTTCACCAGATTCATCATGTGATACTCCATCTCTAGCATAGTAACATTCCTTAGAATACTTAGGCTTGTAATCCTTTTTGAACTTTTTAGCTCTAGTAGGACACTTAGATACAAAGTGACTGATCTTATTACATGAAAAGAACTTAAATGGTAATTGACCTTCATATTTTCCTTTTCCTTTCTTTTCTCTTTTGGCAATCATAGAAATGAAATCCTCTAGAGTTTTCTCTTCATCATCATCATCAAAATTACCAGAAGTGTTTGCAGATTTCTTACCATGAACTGTTGCTTTGAAGGCTATTTCACTCTTTGGTTCTGTCTTTAATCTTGAAATCTCAAAAGCTGAGATTTTGCTAATCAAAGTCTCTCTCTTGAAATTGGATGTAAGCTGCATGGTCTCATCAAGGATGTTGATATTTCTTTCATATTTAAGAGTGAGAGTAGTCATTAACTTGTCCATAATGTCCTCTAAAATCTCTCCACCATTGTTTCTGATTCCAGCAACTGCTTCATTTATCCTCTGATTATAAGCTTTGATGTTTTCTTCAGGAAACATCTCTAATGCATTGTATCTTTTCTTCCATGTCTTTCTACACACATCCTTTTCTTGTTTGTCTCCTTCAAATATGTCTTTAGGTGCTTCCATATTTTGTGGGCTATATCCACCTTTTTTATTTCTAAAAATTCACCATCAGATAGGGCACTGATAAGGGATTCTTTAGCAATAGAATTTTGATGAAACAATTACTTTTACCTATCACTAGCATCTTCTTATGCAAGGTCTTCTAGGGTAGGTATCTTGGCTGCTTTGATAGTTACATCAAAAACTTCAAATGCACTACAAATGAGTCACCATCTTGTTCTTCCAATCAAGATAATTTTCTCCATCAAACTTAGGACTTTCTTTCCTAAAGTACGCCATCTGATCAACCTCAAGTTGTTAAAATTTCTCTCTGAGGCAGTTGGCTCTAATACCAATTGTTAGGAATAGTCCCAAGAGATAACTGAGAGGGGGGGGGGGGGGGGGGGGGCGAATCAGTTATCTACAAGATTCAATTATTTTTCCAATTAAGTATACTTAAACATTAAGCATAAACACAATGAAAGAACACATGAACAAAACACCAATATTTTGGTTATGGGGAAACCCAAATAGGTAAAAACTCCGGTGGGAATTGACACCCACCAATATTCTACACTAGAGTATTATGATCCTTGTTAGAAGATCCGTAACCCTATTAGGAGTTTCTTTACAATATATTTAGTAGAGTAGACCAGGTCAAGGGTTGGACCCTGTTAGGAGTCTTTTATAATTGTCCCTGTTAGGGGAGAGGATGCACTATCTGAGAGCTCACTACTCAAAGGGGCAAAGGCTAAAACCTTCTGAATAAATGATACACACGATATCTGGATCTTGGTGAACTACGCTTTGACCTACTATCACAATCAGTTCCAATGAATAGCACAAGTACTTTACTTGGTCACATAGACCTTCTTCTAATAGCTCAACACTTCGCACACTCTACTCTGCTCTGCTTGATCAACCATAAACCACACTTCAGCAATCACAAATGACTGCCTATAAATATCTTTCCTCTAAATGATATAATCAAGTTGGCCTATTAGAACCACCTTGAAATCATATTAGAGAAACCACAAAAAACTCTAACAAACATTTTGTCAGCTCTACTATGCATGCAACACATTCTGGGACCTGTCTAATAAGATAATTATAGATGCACGCTAGACATTGTTGGCTCTACTAAAACAACTGGATCTTTCTCTGTAAGTTGAATTAACTCATGCACTCTTAACCAAACATAAATAACTCTCCTCTAAGCTTAAATCCAAGGGTGCATACCCATAGGATAAGTGCCACTCTATAACCAATAAAATCTTTGTCAGCTCTTTTGAATAAACACAAGAAACTATTGTTGGTGAATAGCGACTGCATAACTTCACTTCTACTCATCAACGAACTATGCATTCATAACTAAAAAATCACTAACATGTCTTCAACATATATCCAAGTGTGCAAGGATCCATGATAACTGTATGGACAAGAAAACATAGAACACTTCCTGTAACTCTGTCAGGAACACTACTGACACAAGCTTCTATATAACTATCTGTACTAACAGTTAACCTCTGCACCCATGATATCATGTTGATATCATGTCCATGCTACATATACTGAATGCTTACTACATAAGACTTCCACACATGCTACTTTCCATATGTTTTCATCAATGACAAACATACAATCAGTACTGGCCTACTAGAAAATCTCCAACACATTAGTGATCGGTAGATAGGGGATGAACCCCAAGTATAGTCCTCAAATAGTCAAAAGTTTCCTTCAGTAGAGGCTTTGTGAAAATATCAAAAAGTTGTTCTTTTTATGTAACATACTCCAATCTAACTTTCTTCTCCTATACTTGTTCTCTTAAGTAGTGATACTTGATAGATATGTGCTTTGTTTTTGAGTGCATCACTAGATTCTTTGAAATATTAATTGCACTAGTGTTGTCACAATATATAATCACCGGATCAGTGATTACCTAATTCATACCTTCCAATACTTCCTTGATGTAAGCAATATTTAAATAGTTTTTAGCAGCAACAACATATTTTGCTTTAGTAGTGGACTATGAAATACAAGGCTATTTCTTACTTGTCCATGTAACAAGTCTTTCACCAAAGAAAAATGCTCCTCCGGTGGTACTCTTTATGTCATCTATATTTCCAGCCCATCCTACATTGGTGTACACTTTGAGTTCAAACTTGTCTTCCTTTGGATACCATAAACCATAATCTTCTATTTTCTTTAGGTATCTCAAGATTCTCTTTGTAGAAACCATGTGTGACTCCCTAGGATTTGAAAAAAATCTAGCAACTATCCCAACAACATGTGCTATATTTGGTCTACTATGAACTATATACATGAACTTACCAATCATGGATTGGTACAATGTCTAGTTTACCTCTTTAGTTTCATCATCTTTGGTCAGTTTACATCATGTGGCCATCAATGTTCCAACAGGTTTTGCATCTTCCATGCCAAATGTTTTCAATACTTCCTTTATGTACTTGGATTGTGTGATGAATATTCCATCATTCTGTTGAATAACCTATAAGCCTAGAAATAACTTAATCTCTCCAAACATAGACATTTCCAATTCATTTCTCATCTCATTAGTAGATGACTTACATATGTGATCTTGTCCTCCAAAAATTATGTCATCCACAAATATTTCAGCAATCAAGATAGTATCATCTGAATTTCCTTTCATATACAAATTTCTATTCTCACTTGTTCTAACAAAACCAATACTCAACAAATGGTTATGCAGCCTTTTATACCAGGTTCTCAGTGCTTGCTTCAAACCATATAAAGCTTTATGTAATCTACATACCATATCTTTCTTGTCTGGATCCACGAACCCTTTTGGTTGTTCTATGTAGACTTCTTCTTCAAGTATCCCATTTAGAAAAGTAGATTTAACATCCATTTGGTAAACTTTGAACTTTTTGTGTGCAGCATATGCAAGTAACATTCTAAATCCTTCTAATCTAGCAACTGGTGCAAAAGTTTCACCATAATCTATTCCTTCCTCCTGTGCATATCCCTTACATACTAGTCAAGCTTGGTTTCTTGTCACTTCTCCATTCTTATTAAGTTTGTTATATGAATATCCATTTAGTACTGATAACATTCTTATCTTTAGGTCTAAGTACTAGAGCCCATGTCTTGTTTTTCTCTATCTGTTCTATTTCTTCTTTCATTGCATTTACCCATTCATCATTTTCTAGTGCAACTTTTACATTCTTTGATTCATATTCACAAACTAAACATGTACCTTGTCTCATCTTAGTCCTTGTCATCATGCCAGCTTGTCAGTCTCCAATGATTTGGGTCTCAAGATGATGTCTTCTAAAAAATCTTTCTAGTACTTGATCTCTTCTCTGTTGTTCATCCTGTGCAGGTTCATTTAATTTCTTGTTAGGTCCTTCCTCCTTGTTGGTTTCTCTTTCCTATTCCTCGGTGTTATTTTCTTGCTGACCAGTTGTCACAGTTTGTGGCTTCGGTAGATACTCTAGTTGTTCAATGTAAGTGAATCTACCATAGTCTTTCGGTTCCTTTGTGCTTTCTTCTACATTCTTATCATCAAACTCATCAACCCTGACATTAGAACTTTCAATCATTTTATTAGTTACTTTATTTAGACACTTGTATGCTTTGATTTTAGTGGAATATCCAAGAAATATCCCTTCATCACCTTTTGAGTCAAACTTTCCATTTCTTTCATCTTTCAGAATAAAGCATTTACTTCCAAAAATTCTAAAATAACTTACAGTGGGTTTGTGACCAAACCATAACTCATAGCGTGTTTTATTAGTGTCCTTCAATTGTACTGAGTTTAGAACATAAACAACTGTGCTAACTGCCTCTCTCTAGTAGGTCTGAGCTACATTCTTTTTGATCATAAGTGTCCTTGTGCAATCAACAATTGACCTATTCCTCCTTTCAACAATTCCATTCCATTGAGGTGTCCTTGGTGCAGAGACTTGTCTTTTTATACCATGCTCATTACAATAGTTAGTAAATTCATCAGAAATAAATTCACCACCTCTGTCAGATCTTAAGCATTTCAATTCTTAACCAGTCTCTTTCTCTACTTTTTCTTTATACCACTAGAACATCTTAAATGCCTTTTCTTTTTCTTTCAAGAACATGATAGTCATTAATCTAGTGTAATCATCAACAAAAAGAATGAAATATCTATCTCCATAGTAACTCTAAGTTTTCATGGGACCACATAGGCCAGTGTGAACTAACTCAAGTATTTTATTTGTTGAATAATCTTTTCTTTTGAAACTAGGTTTTGTCATTTTACCTTTCTAACATTCATGACACAACATGATCAGGCTTTGTTAAGTTAGGAAAACCTCTAACCTTTTTCTTTTTACTGATCTTAATCATGTTATCAAAATTCACATGACATAAACTTTTATGCCACAACCATGCATCCTCATTGTTCATCATTAAACAAGAAGACTCACCATTGTCAAGATAAAACAAGTTACCTTTCGATTGTGCTCCTATTCCAACAAGTTTTCCACCATCATCAAATATCTTTACCATCTTGCTCTCAAAAGCAACTCGGTGACCAGAATTGTTTAGCTTTGCCACTCTTAGCAAATTATACTTTAGTGCTTCTACCCAATAAGCATTATCACATTGGATTCTATCATTTATTAGCAAGTATCCCTTTCTTCTAACCATACAAGGTGTATCATTACCCATTTTTACAGATCCTCCATTATATTTCTCAAGATGATCAAATTTTTCTTCATCACCAGTCATGTGATGTGTACAACCACTATCTATGATCCATGTATCATTTTTATTAACTTTAGAAATTAGTGCTATTTCTACATACCTCTCTTCTTCCCCAAAATCATCCTTCATCGCAACAAATACTACTTCACAATCATCATCAGTATCATTCTCTTCAGAAATGTAACATACCTTTTTACCTTTATCATTGTTGTCTCGGTGGTCTCTGTTGTAGTGTCGGTAACTTCTGTTGTTTCTTCTCCCATTCCTTCCTTCACTAGATCAGTCTTTGTTTCTATCATCTTCCTTCCTATTTGGACATCTAGCAGAAATATGACCAACTTATTTATAGCTAAAGCATGCTAAAGGTAATTTTTCCTTATATCTACCTTTACCTTTAGGTAATCTTCTGGCCATAAGAGCTTCAAGTTCATCAAGCTCATAATCAGTATTGCTATCATTATCATCATGTCTACTACTAGACTTAAAAATCTTTAGAGAAGTCATAAAAGAAGATTCAACAGTTGGTACAACACTATTATCATAGTTGTTAAGCTTAAATGTTGTTAGCTTACCAATCAGATTATCAAGAGTGAGAGTATTACTAGGTGCAGATCTCATTTCATGTATTGTAGATATTCTGATTGCATAAACTAGTAGTAAGGTTATAAGAATTTTTCTCACAACTATATCTTCTTCAATAACACCATCAGATCCTCTTATTGAATTAACAACTTCCTTTATTCGGTTTGTATACTACACTATGTTTTCACCTTCTTTCATCTTCATATCATCGAATCTTCCTCTTAAACTTTTAGCTCTGGCTCTTTTGACATTATCATCACCACTATAAACTCAAGAAATTTTATCCCACATTTGCTTAGCATTAGTATAGTCCTTGACATCTTCAAATTCGGCATTTTTTAGAGTAGCGACAATCTCCATCATAGTGACATTATGTTCATGTCTATCTCTTAACTGATCAAGGGTCAAAGGACCAGTGGGCGGTGCAAGGCATCCATTCTCCATGAGAGTGAGGGTAGAATTCCCAATTCTAGGTACATGAAGCTTCATTTGGCTTTGCCATATTATGAAGTTATCCTCATTTAGCTTTGCCACTTCCCTCTTATACATTTTGTGATCTTTGTGCTAAATTCCTTAAAACTCTATTCCAAGCAACCAAGTAGCTTCGATACCAATTGTTAGAATAACTGAGGGGGGGGGGGGGGGGGGGGTGAATCAGTTATCCACAGTCCCAAATACAAAATGTATATCTAAAAACAATTTACATAAACTTCTGCAGCTCAATAAAATAAAATAGTAAACTATTTGTGCTTTTACCAATTACCAGTTAATAACTTAATATAATTACCGATCAAATCAAATATGAAACATGTAAATTATGATAACCAAAAATCATCATAGTCAACACATAACACAAAAAGATTTAACATTGAAACCTTGTAAAGGGAAAAACCACCTAAGACTGACAACCCAAAATATAGTTCACTCTTCTGAAGTGAGATCGGTGAAGAGCCAACCTTGTTAAAGGTTACAAAACACACTGTAAGGTGTGACCTTGCTAGAGGATTTAAGACTAATAGTTATCATCCAACCAACATTCACTATGGGGTTGACAAGATAACAATGTACATTCTATGAATGACATACAAACTTTCTAGTCCACTCGGTTAAGAGATTTATCTATTTCCAATGGTTAAACTATAATAGTAGGTGATTTGATTTCAATAAAACTTATATTATAGATGTTTAGATCTATATTATGCTCATTCAAATCCTTTGATCAATATATCAATTTTGTTTCAACAATATTCAATGACTTACTGTCTCTTGGTTATAGCTTTCTAACACTCGGTAATCTCTGCAGTTCAGTTCTCCTTAACCAGTTTGATCAGGCATGCATGAAGCTCTATTCACATGATATCTCTATAGTATCCTTCTTTCGACATACTTAAACAATGAAATCAATGTCTCTTAAATAGATAAGTAAACCATTTTAATTTTATCCATTAGATTTTGCTACTTATTCTCCTTCATTGATTTTGCCACTTAAACCTTCCTCGGTTGATGTGTCAGTAATATGTTTTATTTCCATCCCTTAGATCTTCTTTGAATTTTGTTAGTAGTAGATCTTTGTAACAAACTTTATCTCCAACCTTGAACTCATACACTTTCCAGCTCATCAATTTCTATTGACTAAACTGATCATTTGGTTCCTTTCTTTATGCTTGGTTAACAAAGAAATGCATCGGTACAAACAAGCTCGGTTAGTATTGTCACTCAGTATACACTACACTACTTGGTGTATACTGGAATGCTTCTTTAACCGACCACACTACCTTGTGCATTTTTGCTCTTTTCTTCATCATAGATGAATGTAACATAATCAAGTCAATAACATAAGATCATAGACTCATCAATAAGTTACCCAGTATATTCCTTATCCTCATCTATTATATCCATCTTCCTTATGTAGATATATGTGTTCTTCATCTCTTTTTCTCCTTTCTACAAATGTTTGGGTATCTGTAAATTACAAGATAAGTACTGTCAAAACTAGTTGACATCAATGACAACATATTACTGATTTAATCATCTTACATATCTAATCAGCAACTCGATGATCTCTAATCACTAATCTTGAAGTCATGCAGTTTATTCAAATCAGTTGTAGTTCATCAATGATAATTATATCATGTGATGCAAATGATTGAAATGCTTTTGATTAGTGTAGAATGTATGGATATATTTAATGCAATGATTTATTTCAAATATATGGATTATGCAAGGCAATGATAGATGATAGATATGTAAATGCAAATGTATGGATGTAGATGTATGTAATGTAATGAATGTAATGGAATGATTATGATATGTAATGTAAATGCATCGATACACATGATATATTTTGCATGTATTGATAAAGACAAGTACTTGGTCATTTGTCAAAATGCATGTTTAATCTAGGATGGTGACTACTTGCTGGTGAGTTTAGGGAACCTTCATACAAAGGTCAGCCCTTGTGTTATGTTTATTAAAGGTTTTTGGAGAATTGTTTAGCATCGAGCTTGATTTGAAGTTGTGAGTTAAATGCAATTATGCAAGTGAAAATGAAATGCAAACCTAAGACCTAGGACTTAGTCACTGATCATGTGTCGGTCATTTTCATCATTGAATTCTTTTTTTGTTATTTTCTCTTTAGGTAACACTGGATAAATTAATACATTGCCCACTAGCTAGACAACCATGGACATATGAATATTGATTTTTGTTTTATTATGTCAGATTTAGAAATAAGCATCAAGGCACAAAAACCCAGGATGACCTGAATATCATGTCCATTTTGATATAGAAAATTGTATAAGCATCAGAACATAAATGTTGTGATGACCTGAATATGCCTTGCAGAATAAACACGCCAAACAATTGTAGAATTCATTCTATTTCTAATGTGAATTACCTGTAGTGAGCCTTTATCATTCACATCCTTGGATAATAGTTGTTCACAGTAGGATTGAGAAATCATTCAAAAAGATATGAGGTAGATCAAACTTCCTTGAAGCATTTGGGTATCGATGGTCGAGTTACACATGGCCATCCAATACATGATGGAGGAACTTATACTGGACACCAATTCAATCTAGAATTTCCAAAGTTATTAGATTTTCACTCAAAGAAGAAAACAAAGAAAATATTATGCCCCCAGTCATCACTCTCTAAATCCTATAAAGGACATCATCGAAGAGCTCAAAAGGACACAATATGAAAAAATTTCAATGTGAATCAGTAAGCATACAAAGAAGATTAAAGCATGCAGCAAAGATCATTTTTGTTCATGTTGATGTTTGTTTGTGTTGTTGCAAAATCCTTTCCTAGTGAGGAGACTGACTGACTGACTCAAGCATATCTTTGGAAGGATCTTGACTGGATATGACACATTTGAGGTACTGAGGACTATAGGATATGATGCTGGTTGCCCCCACATTTAGGCTTTGATAGGATACAGACATTTTTGTTGGATTGTGCTCAGACTGACTTTATTGAAAATAGGTTGTGAAAGCAAACTGGGAGATATGTACAAACTAAAGAAAGACTGAAAGCTAGGAAATACCAAGATTGCACTGATAGATGGAGCATTTTGAACAAGTGGCATCCGTTTGCCAGGTTTTCACCATCTTGGCAAAGATTCTATTTTTTCTACCAAGCCGCCCGTTTCCAGGTTTGCACTAAGTCACTTTTTCTTTTTCTCATTTTTTTTGTATATTTTTTTTTTATCTTTTCAATTTTTTTGTATTTTTGATACTTTTGCAATTTTTTTTGTGATACATCAAGGTTCCTATTGCTAGGTTTTCACATGGATGATCCTTTTTTTCTAGACTTTTTTTTATTTTTATGATTTTTTCAGGATATTTTGCAAATACTGAATGTCTTAGGCATAGAATTTCTTCAGATGGAGAATGTTGATTGGTTCTCAGAGTTTTTATCCACCAGTCATTGAGAGTTGATAGGCTCCAAAGCCAAAATTAGCAGTGATAACAAAGGGATCCAACCAGTTGGGTTCAAACTTCCCCTTGCGTTCTCGATGTGATTGATTTTTAGGATTTTCTCTCAAGACTAGATCGCCAACCTAAAATTCTTGGTGTCTTACTTTCTTGTTATAGCCTCTAGACATTCTCTTCTAATATACTCTAAGATGATCATACACTACTTGTCTACGCTCATCTAGTAGTTCAAGTTCTTGTAACCTAGATACTTTGTAATCATCATTGGTTATGAGACCTTGCATTCTGATTCTTAGTGATGGGATTTCAACCTCAATAGGTAGTACCACTTCAGCCCCATATACTAAAGTGAATGGTGTAGCCCCAGTGGGCATTCTGATACTTTTTCTGTAGGCCTAGAGAGCTAGATTGATCATGAGATGCCAGTCTCTTCCTATTTTATTAACTGTGCAATGTAGAATTTTCAACAGATTTTTGTTTGATGCCTCTGCTTGTCAATTCCCTTAGGGAAAGTAGATGGACGACCAATGTTGTATGATCTTGAATTTAGCACATAAGGAATCTAAGTTTCTATTCTTGAATTTGCCACCATTATCTATGACTATTGAATGTGGGATTCCACACTAGCATATGATGTAGTTCAGGATGAACATTGAAATTTTTTTGTTGGTTGCTTGAGTCAAAGGGACAACTTCTACCCATTTTGTGAAAGAATCATTAGCTGTAATGATATGGGTATGTCCACTAGAAGAGTGAGGATGTATAGCCCCTATGAGATCAAACACCCATTGTTGGAAAGGCCATTGTGTGGTAAAGGGGATAAGATCTCTCCCTGGTGCATGAATCAAGTTCCCATGGACTTGACATTTTTGACAATTCTTAGCATATTTGATAGCCTCTTTTTCCATTTTAGGCCAATAATACCCAGCCCTAACAAGTTTTTGAGCTAGTGTTAAACTGTTGGAATGTGATCCACATATACTATCATGGAATTCCTCTAATTCACGTTGAGACTTGTCACATTCTAAACACCTAAGAAGTGTACCATCTAGACTCTGTTTGTATAGATCATTACCAATGATAACATACCATGATGTATTTCAGATAAGGTAACATTTCTCATGTTAGTTAAAGGATTCAAGGATGATTTGGTCTTGAAGGTAGGAATACAAGTGTTGGTATATGGAATATTCATGACCTACAATAGTGCAAATCATTCGGGTTTCTGGGAAATCATAGGCAAGGAATGAAAAAACTTCCACCAGGAACTCATTGCTTAGCTCATGTTTAGGTTGATGTAATAAAGTGGATAGCATTGCTATAACATCAACAACCTTGTTCTCCATTCTACTTATCTACTCAAATATGAGAGATATGAAGTATTTCTTGAGATTGTCTACCATGCGCTTGTATGGAACTAGCTTTTCATCCTTCATTTGGTACACATGATTAACTTGGTGTATGACTAACTATGAGTCTCCATGAACATGTAACTCTATCACTCGCCACTCAATTACTATCTTCATGCCATTAAAAAGGGCTTCATATTCAACAATATTGTTTGTTCAAGGAAACTTTATTCTGAATGCTTTAGGTATTGAGTAACCTTGTGATTTGATGAACAATATGCCTACTCTAGATCCATTCTATGTGTAGGAGCTATCAAAGAATAAATGCCATGTTCTAGAAGAGAGATTCATAATAAAGGAATTTGGAAATTCCATTTGCATTGGTTGATCATCGAACAATGGTTCTTTAGCCAACTGATCAGCAATGAATTGGCCCTTGATAGATTTTCTTTCAACATATTCAATGTCAAATTTGACACTCAATAGCATCACCCATTTAGCTAGTCTTCCAATGAGGTAAGCTTTTCTCAACAAGTATTTCAATGGATCTATCTTAGCTACCAATTGTGTTGTATGAGCCAACATGTAATGGCTCAATTTCTGTGATGCAAAGATCATAGCTAGAAAAGATTTCTCAATCATGGAATAGTTCTTTTCATAAGATACCAATGTTCTACTGATGTAATAGATAACTCTCTCCTTCATGTTGTCATCATGTTGTACTAGCAATGCCCCCAGTGATGTATCTGTGGTAGAGACATATAAAATCAATGGCTTCCCTTGAATATGAGGCATCAAAATAGGAGGATTTGATAGATATTGCTTGATGTGGTTGAAATTCTTTTCACACTCCTCGTTCCATGCAAAAGTCAAACCTTTATGTAATGTTTTTGTGAAAGGCTGTGATATGTCTGCTAGCTGAGATATGAAACATCTAATTGATTGCACCCTTCCTTGTAAGTTTCTCATGTGACTGATATTTTTGGGAGGTTGCATCTCCATTATAGCCTTGACTTTAGCAGGATCAACTTCAATCCCCTTTTTTGAAACAATATAGCCCAAGAGCTTTCCAAAAGTGACACCAAAAGAACACTTTTTAGGGTTCAGTCTAAGACTAAAATTCTCCTTTCTACCTAGTATTTTTCTCAAATCATTTAGATGTTCTGATCTTGTCATAGATTTATCTAAGGTGTCATCAACATAGTCTTCCATGAATCGATGCATCATATTGTGAAAGATAGATGTCATAGCTCATTGATAAGTAGCTCCGACATTCTCAAGACCAAATGGCATGACATTCCAACAGAAGGTTCCCCATGCACAAGTGAATGCAGTTTTCTCTTGATCCTCTGGAGCAATTTTGATTTGGTTATATCCAAAGAAACCATCCATGAGAGAGTACATTTCAAAGCCCATAGTCATATCCACTATCATGTCAATGTTAGGCAGTGGAAATTCATCCTTAGGGCATGCTTTGTTTACATATCTAAAGTCTGTGCAGACTCTAATAGATTTGTCAGGTTTTGATATTGGAACAATATTGGAGATCCAATCTGCATAACCAATAAATCAGATAAATCTAGCTTTTAGTAACTTCTCCAATTCAGTTTTTACAACAAGCACCACATGAGGATGCATTTTATGTAGCTTCTATTCGATATGCTTTACCCCTGGAGATATGGAGAGATGATGCATGATTAGATTGGGATCTAACCCTGAAATATGAAAATACTTCCATGCAAAGTTGATTTTCTTCTTTGTTAGGAATGTTGTGAATGCTTATTTCTCTTCCTGTGATAGGGATTGTGCTACATGAATCAGTTGTGCTTCCTCTTTTGTACCCAAGTTGATAGACTGAGTGGGTTCTATCAGTATTGGAGATCTGTCCCGTAAATGACTTGGAAGGACATCAAATATCTCATCCTTAGGTGCATCAAAGAGGTTTTCACCTTTGAATACATCTTTTATTTTTACTATTTTAGGTTTTGAGACTGCCACATAGTGGTTTTCACCCTTAGAACTCCTTTTCTTTTTTCTTTTATTCTTTTGACTGAGATATTTGATATTTGACTCCATCATGCTAATGCTAGGTTCACTGATGGAAGTCATCGTAGGTTCAATGACATTTAGATAACATGTAAGGGCATAGTCTGATATGAAGGTATGGATATCTTGGTTTGGATCAGTGGATGTTTGATCAATAAGCTCAAGATGTTGGATTGTAAGTTCTAGGAAGGATTGGCTAATCATGTTTATGCACATGGTATTGGCATCAATAGCTATGATCTAAATCACAAATTTGAAGGTGATATTACTACTCAAGATGTTCAATTCATTAGGAGTCACAATGTCATTATTAGATTCCACTTCAGGAGTAGGTGGATCAAACTCGTTAAGTTCATTATTTTTTTGTAGACTCATGTTGGGTGTAGGTGCATATTGGTGAATGACATCTACATGTTTCTCTATGATAAGATCATTTTCTTTTGGAATAACTCCCCATTCATAGCTATTTGATTCATCTTCTAATTCTTCATCTGGACCTTTGGGAAATCTAAGAACATGTGTGAAATCTGGACAAATTCCCCAAGCTGGATTTCCTTTAGATTATGAATGGAATTAGTATTCATGAGAGTATCTCAAAATCACTTTTGTGTCTCAAATGTTCAGCGGTAGGTTCTTTTGTTCCTACCACATTGATCCTTTTAGACTCATTTTCCTCTTTAAGCATGTCTAGGATGTTTTGAGGAATAGGTTCATAGGGAAAAACATCTATAGAATCTGAATAATCACTGTCACTCTATTTGTTTTCCTGTACCTCATTGTTGTTCTCTTCTGGCTCTATATGTTCTATCACATGAGAAGAATTCCCCTTGAGATAGAAGGGTTTCTTTTGATAGCCCAGACCTATGGTATCTTTGTTTATCTAGCCAATGTGTTCAATGGGTGACATGAGACCTTTAGCTCGTACTCCTAGATGTCCTTGTCTAGGATATCCCATTTTAGTTATCAGTTTATCTCTTGGTCCATATGACTTTGAAGGAATCTTCTGTTCTTTAGAGTTACATTTATGAACTAATATAGATTGGGAATCATCTTTGTATAGCCATGAAATCACAACTTTGTCCTCTTCAAACTCTTGTTTGGACACTTGTTCTGCGACAAAATTTCCATTATAGATAGCAAGAGGTTCTTTAGATTCTTTTTTTGTCTATTTTAAAGACTATCCATAAGATTTAGGTGAGACTAGGAGAGATGTCAAGGATAGGATTGGTTCCATAGTATATTCTCCCATACCGATGTCTTTGATTTTTACTTCTTTTGCAATTTCTTCCATCTTGGATGTAAAGGCCATGTCTATTTGCTTGGTGAAAGACTCTCTATTATGAAGAACAAGTTTGTCAGCACTTTCTTTCAAGGTGTTGCAAGAGGTAGATATGTCTACTGGAATTGTTACCTCTACTCCATCATAAGGAAATTTCAAATACTGATGGTATGTTGATGGAATAGCTTGCATTTCATGTATCCAAGGTCTCCCTAGAAGAATGTTGTAGGCCAATGGAAGATCCAGAACTTGAAAGGTGATGTCTCTGATAACTGGTCTAGTTTTGATAGGTAGTACAATTATTCCCTTGGAAGATCTTTCTTTCTCATCATATGCTTTTATGGTTATCTTCTTTCTAGGATCAATAACATCTTCTGATAATCCCAGTTGTGTGACCAATTTGTAGGAACAAATGTTTAGACCAGGGCCTCCATCTATCAACACACATTTGACATGATGGTTTTGGATTAAGACTTCAATGTGTAAGGGTTGGTTATGCGGATGACTCAACAAATTGTCATCTTCCTCTAAAAATGAGATATACTAGGGTGATGTTAGATGACCAACCATGGTCTGAAATCTATCTAGATTAAGATTGTTAGGAACATTGGAACATAGTAGAGCTTTGTCCAGAATAGCTCTATGAATAGGAGATATCCAAAGCAACTCAAACATGGATGTTTTTGCATTGGTATGCTAGAGTTTTTGGACAATACTGTATGATGTTTTCCTTTTCTCCTTAGGATTTGATGATTTGGAAGCATCCCTCTATTTAGAAGTAGATGAAAGATTGAAAGGCACCTTAGGGATATTTGATGAATTTGAGTTTTGTCCTTGTAGATGTGCCTAATCTTGTGATCGAGTTACTGCATTTGTTGATTGATTATCTCTATCTTTTCGTACAATGGTGATGACATTTCAATGCTTAGATAAGCAAGGTTCCACCATGTTTATGACATCATTATTTCTAGAGTAGGCATAATTGATCTTAGCACCCATGTTAGGTTGAGAAGAGGAATCTCCTTGACTATGCTTTAGAAATGGTTCCATGAATGCTTATGATCATTATTGCTTTTATGTTTGTTAATCACAATCTCTCTGACATCAATTTTGTCTTGTATGAAATGCTTTAAGTGCATGCAATTGCTAGTTTTATGACCCTTGTTGTGATGGAAATCATAGAAATCGGTCTCTTTCCACCACTTAGGTTTAACTTCTAGATCAAATGGTCTGATCTTAGGTAACGTGATGATTTTTTTTGCCAACAGAGTTTCAATGGCAGATTCCAAGGACTCTCCAAGAGGAGTAAACTTGCATTTTGGATCCATAGCCTAAGGTTTATAGTCAGCTGACTTCTTGTTTGATTCTATCACTTTTACCTTTGAAGCTTTGATGGCTTGGGTTCCAACAGTGAGATTAAAAGTGGGTGCCTTAGGTGGAGCATGGATATGATCAACGACACCATCTGTGACAATGTTTTTATTCTTGTTCCAATTTTTGTCTTTGCCTTTGGAACTAGATCCTAATTCATACTTGTTTTCTTTTTGAAGCGATATGTCTCCTTTTTGAACAAGAACTTTCTCAATTTTGATGGTGTTTTCTACCATTTTATCAAAGGATGTATGATTTTGCATTTGCAAATGATAGTTGATTTCTGGAACAAGGTTGTTGATGAAGATTTCTAGCTTTTTTAGTTTTTGGAATGGGTTGGGCGTAGAGTGAAAAAAATTTCCTCCATCATTTGAGGAAATTTAGGAATGGTTCTCCTGAGTTTTGTTTCAGATTGTAGATATCAATCATGGTGACCAGATGTTGGATGTTGTAGGAGTATTGTTGATAGAACAGTTTGATTAACTCCTCAAAGGTTTTGATTTTTGGAGGAATTTTTAAGAACCAATGAATGGCTGCTCCTCCTAGAGATCGTGGGAAAAGATACATTAAGTAAGTTGGTTCATGCATGAACTCCATGGATTGAGTACAAAATTCTTTGACATGATCTTGGGAATCAGAGCTTCCATTATACTTATCATATTTTAGAATTTCCACTCTTTTTGGGAATGGTGGCATGTACAAGTCTTTATCAAATGGAAAAGGGCATAGAGCCTCCATGGAGAACTCTTTAGGTTCCTTTTCTTTTTCTAGCTTGTTGAGCTTGACTTGCATGGAATGCATCTATTTCATCATGGTTGTGATGGGAGTTTCTTCCTCTTGTGTGATGATATCTTCGACATTAAAGTTTGGAGGAAGTGTAGCCCCTTGTTGGGCTAATTCTAGGAAATATGCCTCTCTGTCTTCCTGCAAGAAGTGTTTCATCATTCTCTTGAAATTATCATCATTCTGATATTGGGAAATTTCAGAGGGTGTTGGTTCAAGATCTTCACCATGATTAGAGTGATGACCTTTGGAGCCTTGGTTTGCTCCTCCTTGAGACATTATGTTGTTGTGAGGACTACCTGGGATTGATTGATGATGAGCTAATTGATTACCTTTGTGAATTGACATAGGAGGGGTTACGTAACCACCTTTCAAGTAGATATTTCTAAGAGAATCTTCTCCAAATAGATTTGTATCGTAAGGTTGATGAAATGTTTGAGCAATCACAGAAGATGTTGCTGAAGAGAGTCTAGGTTGTTCTCCTTGTTTTCTTTGTGAGGAAGCTCTAGTTTTCACCATTAACTTCAAGTGAATCAAAAGAGAAAGATAGGGTAACTGATTGATGATCTATTTTAAGACTAATCAAATGACTCAACCTTGTCAAGATTGATTTGATAAAAGATTGATTGGATGTAAGTGAAAGATATTGTGCCTTAGATGTATGGGTAGACACCCAAAAGATGACGAACATGAGCTCACAACACTTAGCCATTTTAAGATAGATTTGAGATTATTTTGACAAGGTCATGACATAAGATCAGACAAGATTCAAATCAATAGCTCATAAGACATAATCAAGCTAAAAATGACCAATTTTGGAAAAATAGATGAATTCTCTATTTTGGCTCTATTCTATTCCTGACATAGTGGATTTCTTGATAGATTCTGGATAGTAGCTACAATCATTAGATTTCTAGCAATTTTGAAGACTTTCTGACAACTTTGACTTAGCTCACAAATGACTTTCTCCAAGCTCGTACGAGTCTAGAAAAGGTCCCACACAATAATTTGCAAAACTTGTACAACAATTGCTATCAGATTTTGAAATTTGCTTGGATTTTGACAATAGTTGCACAATAGTATACATGCCTTTGTACGAGTTTCTGGGGGTTGTGATATAATAATCTAAAAAATCAATGAGTTTTGAATCTCTAGGATGACAAAATGACACCAGAAAAGGATTTTCGTTCAAGTTTTGCAATTTTTCTAGATTTGGTAGATTTTGATAGCTATTTGTTTTTTGGACTAGGTTCTAAAAATCTATGTAGCAGTTTGTCTCGGGTTTTTTTCATTTTCAAATCACTAATTAGATAGAAAACATGCAAGACATCAATTAAGGAAGAAAGTAATCATCTGCAAACAATGAACAAGGGAAAAAGCAACCTTGCACATGAACAAGAAATAGTGACTTATTGTGCTAATCCCTAGGAATGCTACTTGTGTATATTCTCAAAAGTTTTTACAATCACGCACAATCCTAGAAAATGAAAAATTTGGCCTCTCTAGGGTTTTTAGTAATGGTTTTTCTTTGCAACTTTTTTAATCTCAAGAGGGTGAACTCCAATCTAGGTGCACCAGGGTTTTGACATAGTTCAAGAATTTAATCAATTAGGAGCTGCTAGGGAGATCTAATAGCCCAACAAGAGACTACACCTGTGAATATTTCTTCCATAAAGACATTTATGTAATGGTTGTTGCTACCATGGAAAAAATGGCTATTACCGCTTAAGGTTCCATGCACATGGTTGACCCAATAAAGGGAATGTCCACTACGGTTAGCCCTCTCTAAAAGGTGACTCACAAAATAGACCACATGGAGACTTGGTTCAGATTCATGGATATGAGTTTCTGATACTACCCAAAAAGGGAGTAGAGCATAATCATCTAGCCTTTTCACTTCACCCAAACATAGCAAACAGATCAATTGACATGCTAAGACTGAAACCACCTCACCAAGGTTTGTGATGTCAACAACAATATCTACTGAGCTCTCTAAGTGGGACCAAGAGAGAACTTACTAATCAAAGTTGAGGACCAAACCAAGTAAGACCGTGAGATAATAACAGTGTCCTCCCTACCTATAAGGGGATCTATCTTCAAGAAGAGCTTCACATGAAAAGCTAGCGAATAAAGCCCACTCTTTCAACAACTCCGCAAATAGTGTTCATAGGGCCTATTTACTATGTGTACTAGATATGCATGAAAGAAAATATATGTTCTTTTTAGAGCCCAAAATTGAAGTGTGATTTATGAAAGTGAGAGAGACACTCAAGCTAAACACAAGAGATGTTTATTTTATGTCCAAAATCAAAATGTTATCAGTTGTAGCAAAATACCTCAGTTCCAACGCAATGCGCTTAGTATATTTTACCTAATTTTTAGCTTTGTTGAGAAATCCCATGAGGAAAAGTGATCAAAAACAAGTATCAATCATTAGGGTTAGCTGTCAAAAATTTGAAAGACTATTTTTGTAATTCTGATATGAAAAATTAAAATTTTGGTGCAAAAAATTGTACAACAGTAGACTATTTCTCATACGATGATCAAGACATGAAATGACAGTGGGTCAGTGCACAGATGACTCTTTCAAAACTCATACAATAGTCTGCATATAGTCGACATGACACTTTAGATTGTTGTTTGTCGTATGATAGACAGGGGATCTTGGTACGACAATCTATCAAATATCATATGAAAAATGTACAGACATAAAATAAAAATCATAGTTTTGATAGAAAATGATAGAAAATTGATAGAAAAGAATGGAAACCCATTTCAGGGCCCCATGGTGGGTGCCAAAAAATGTGTGTGAAAATTGTACCTAGCCGTGGACACAACACTTCAGTAAAACATTATTGGTTAATATGTCAGAAATATGCAATATGAATTAAAAAAATTAACCAGATGATTTACTGCCTTCTAGTAGGTGTGAGTATGGTATTCTTAGATTTTGACCAAGATCAGTGACAATGCAACACCTAAATGAAGGATTTAACTGATGAAAGATGGATGCAAATTAATCTAGATTTTTGTATTTTATAAGCAATAGTATGAAAAAATGATATGAATTGATCTAAAATGATTGAAATTGATCTAATAATGCAAATCTAACAATTCTATGAAATGAATTGAAAACTATGAAAAAATCTCACAAACCGACTGTTCACAAAAGCTCGATTCTCCAAGTAGAGGAAAGATAAAATTTGCGAATCGATTGTGAAGGGCTGAGCCTTGTTTTTATAGAAATCTAGGGTTTTGAGGATGCATGAGAAAAGCCATAAATCACTCTTGATAAACTCAACTTGATTTTTTGATTTATCAAAGAATTAGAAACAGTTAACTCACAAAATCATGCAAAAACAACTTTTTAACTCAAATCAGAAGCTTAGATTAGATTTTAACTCAAAATAGATGTTGATTTTCTGATTTAAAGTTTAACTCATTTTCAAATGTGCATGGATAATTATGAATTAATTTAATAATTAAAGTGATTTATGCTCAACTTAATTGATTATTTAATTAAAATAACTGATTTATGGGTTAATCAATTATTAAATCAAATTTTATTCCAAAACTATATCATTAAATTTGACAATTTGATTTAATCAATTAAATAAGAATTTAATCAATTATTCGAAGGATTTTTGATTTATTGTCAAAATAAAATAATATTAATTAGGAATAAATGTAATTAAACCTAATTAAATAATTAAGTGGCTAGATTAAACCTAATTAATTAAATATTCAAAATATTCAATTAATCAAATTTTAGGATAAATATAATTTATCGCCAAATAATATTCAATTAAAGATAATTAGGATAAATTAGGAACATTCAAGGAATATTCCCTGATACAAAACTAAGATAAAATCAATTAGGGTTTCGATGATTTGATGAGTTGATGTGCCTTTGGTTAGGACTCTTGTGTCGATTTCGATCATTTTTGTAGATAGAAGGTCAATGGTCCTATAGCCCATTTTTTGGATATTACATTTACAAATTCCTAGCCCTTCAGTTAAATTAAATTCACCCTTTAGCTAAAAAAACATAAAAGGAATTAAATAATATTTGGTTTTTGAATAAATACCCTCATTTCAATAATTGAATTTAATTATTCAAACAATTGAGAATATTCATTTATGAGGACATATTTCATTTATTTAATCAAATATTCTCTCCAAAATCCTCGCTTCAATTCAGAAAAGGAAACTCCGAATTAACTGAAAATTCAAAAGTGCAACAAACCAGTTAATTGTTCCACTCACTCCAAAAGAAAACAGCTGACTGTCTGTCTACAAGAAACTTACCATTCTGAATTGAACTTCCTTTCAATCTCCACCATTCATCTCATTCAATCCCGACCGTCGATTGATTCTGAGATTCTATAAAAGAACCCTCTTGTTTCTCATTCAAGAGGATGCAAATTTTGAGTATCAAATTGTTGTTGAATTGTTATTTCAATTTGTGTGCATTCAAGCTTTTACTATTTTCACTTTTCATTCCTAGATTAATATCATTTCTTAGATTAATAATGCATTACATTATAGCTTAGTTCATTTCAAGTATTCTTAGATTACTATTCATCTTTCATTACTCTAGCTTAATCTCGTACTTCTCATTCTAGAGTAAACTGCATTTGCATTCAAGCTTAAAACCATCCATTCTAGAGTCGATCTATGGTTGTTGGGCTCTTGATTCTGAGAGCTTCTCAAAACCCCACCTAGATATGAGGCAATAGGTTGGCTCATCCAGACATGTAGGATGAATGATATCATATTCATTCCTCTATGTTATTGATGAATAAGGACTATGTTGAAGTTTATGACTAAGTTTGAGGCCCACATTTAGCATATACATTTTTGGCACCCACTGTGGAGTAGAATATTCAAATTCTTGCCCCATCTTCTACTTGTTCTGTCAAGTTCAATTCTCTATCCGTACGTCTCTACAACAAATTCTGACGCAAAGTTTTGTGTTATATCATGCAAATTTGTGCTTGTACATGCATTTCATCACATGACAAAGGCATTTTCTCGCGTGAAGCAGTGCACTTTCTCGCGTGAACTTTGGCACCAGAAGCCTATAATTTGCAATTTTGTATCTCTATTTTCTGATTAATGACACTTTCGGTCTGCTGTGATTTTTCTAATCTTCCTTTATGATACAACTTAATAGTGGGATGGAGGATGAATGTTGAAGACTCCCTAAGACATGATTATGCAAACTCATTGACTATTTGATTGCAGGGCGCTTGTCAAAGACCACTTGACGAAGAATCTCAAACCCACAAAAATGTCATGTTTGTTTTCATGCTTTTCTCACATAGTATAATTAGGGCCTCATTAAAGTCTCTTAAGGGTCTTGATAGTAGAATAGGGTATTAGACTCTTCATTACATGGAAGTGATACCCATGAATGAATCTGAGACCTAGATGCTACTAAATGATAGATACCTGGGGCAGCAAGGAAAGGTAACGAATCAATTGACATATTTATTAGTGAGGGGATTACGCTCTTCTCTCTTTGAGAGAATTAGAAACCCAGAAGCTCTTTTACTTGGTGAGAGAGGAGTTAGCTCGGTAATGATCATTTCTGGTGTGTTTGGGTGAGGTGTAGAGGTAGAGAATTATTCTCTTCTCTCTTTGAGAGAATTAGAAATTGAGACCCTTGAATCCAAACCAAGTCCGAGTCACCTTTAGTGGGCCTGGCGGAAGTTGAACCTCTAGGAATGATCGAAGTGGGTACACACCTTTTGCTATTGATTCCACCCCACTATAATAAAGTTTCTTTATAGAGTGAAAGACTTCAAAGCCATGTTAATTTATTCCTCTTGATCCCTAATGGTGAACATCCTGAGGAAGCCCTATCTGTTGTACTAAGCGATGCTACTCCAAGCCTTGCTTGCCAGGGGTGTACACTTGCAGGTGCTGGTGTGGCTATAGGTCTCAACCTCTCTTGTGAGGGCACTAGAGGTTAATGTGAATAGAAGCCTATTAAAATTTATGGTAGCTAGTTTCCTACCTGGTTCATATCCGAAAGGGGGCATAATCTTTGTACAGCAAGGGGGAAGAATCTCTCCCATAGATTCTCACCATAGGCATGCACCTAGATGTTTGAAGGTGGTATATGAAATTGGGCCCTACTTCAAGGGTGTCCTTTGAACATATATTATTAAGTCCTTGGAAACACCAAAAACATGGGTGCCCTCTAGTGGGTAACATGGCTGTGTGAGGTGAACACATGCACATAAGTTGTGAGGCAAAGGTTTTGCCTTCTCTACCATTTTCTTTATAGGGATAAATGAGTGTTTGTTTCAAGTTTCAAAATGTCTAAACTTGTCAAGACTCCCCTATTCTTCTGAGTTTCCTTATCCTCAATTGAATTATTTTTGATTACTAATTGTGTCACAGCTGCTTGAAAGTTTAAACCTTTATTCTTGTTAACGACTAGCTTCCAAACACTCAAATTGAAAAATTATTGATTTGAAACTATCCAAAATAGTCTGCAAATTGAGTATTCTATTAGAGAATAGCCCAATATATGTCTTGCAATCATTTTCTATCTCATAAAACAATCCAAACTATCTATTTCTACACTTGTTCACCTGGTTTTCAACATAACTTCATGTGAACTTTGCTTACTATTCACTTCTTCACACAAGATTCTAAATCTTTGTGTGAGATTTTACCAAAGCTCTGTCATATATTTTTCTATTTTCTCAATCTAGTCCTGCAGTTCATCACATGAGACAACATATCTTCACGTGGCCCTAGAATTTCTTCACATGACCCTCGTATATCTTCGCGTAGGAGTGCACTTCTTCATGAAACACTATGACATTTTTGTCTTACTAGTGAGCTATCTTTTATCTTCTAGTTGTCACTCTGCTTAGTCTAGTCTTTGTTTTGCATCTATCTACATGTCTTCCTATCTGTCCATAGTTTGAAGCTAGATGTCTCAGGTTGAGAACTACGTAATGCTCTCTTGAACTTACCTTATCTCTTTGTTGTCTACTCATTTTGTTTTGTTATCATACCTGGCGACATGATAGTCATCTCTTGACTATTCTAGCCTTATCTTTGATGACTCATGTCAGGTATATCTCACCTCTTTCACTCCTTTCACTTATCTTGAGATATTATTCCAAGCACAGTCCTAGTTCACTCTCATAACAAAATCTTTTTCTATGACTATTACAACTCAAAGTAGCAATGCATTCCCTTTACACCTTACTAGATGAGGTAGAGGTAGACCTCGCAATTGAGGAAGAGCTCATTCCAAACTTGTCACACATTCTGAGTGTAGTGGGGGATCCTCATATTCCTCCTCACTAACTACACCTAGAGAGGGACCATCTTAATCTCCCTCTCCTATCATTTGACCTTACATTAGGTGTACATTCCCTATGAGCTTCAGTCAGGTCTGAAACCCATTATTTCAAGAGCATCAAAACTCTAAAGAGTCATCATTTGAATCTAATTCTATTGATGTAAAAAGGGTTCCCATAGACATGACCTCTTGGCATGCTACACCCCCTCATACTAAGTCTATACATGCTACACACTTGCACACTAGCAAGATGGAAGACCAAAACCAAGAGGGTGAAAATAAATAAGGTAATGATCAATCTCAAAATGACAAGGGTAAACATCATTATGAAAACATTCTTGGTGATGACAATGAGGAGATAACTCAACAAGACATAGAGGCTTCTTAAGCTAACAAAGGCCTCCTCATAATGATGGAGATCCTCATGAAAGAAGAGAAGGAGAAATACTTTCTTGAACTAGCCAACCAAGGGACCAAGTTACCTCCAAACTACAACATCAAGACTCTTATGCTCAAAGAGGAAATCGAAAATGCTAAACTACAAAAGTTAGTTCAGGACATGCAAGACCAAATCAGTCAAATCATGAAGGACAAGGACAAACTAGTGAAATAATTCACACTTGATAGCATTTTTCCATTCCCCTTTGATAAAAGTCTCTTCATGCCTCCTTTTCCTAAAGGAGTGGAACTTCCCAAATACAATGAATATTTGGGTACCTCTAATCCTCAAGATCACTTAAGAGAGTTCAATGCTCTATCTATAGAGTTTATACATGACCAAACTTACCTCATGCATCTCTTCCCACATATATTTGGAGGATTTTCTATGGAATGGTTCTCTCGGTTACCTACTGGCATCAAGTCCTTCAATGAGATTTCCAACCTATTCCTAAAACACTATTCACATAACATCCAACATCTAATTAACATCCGTGATCTTTGAAACTTGAAACAACGACATGGGGAAACTTTCTTGACATTTCTCTAGAGGTGAAGACAACTTTATATGATATACTCTCATAAGATACCCAAGTCTAAAAAGCTTGACATATTTTTAGACAATCTTCATCCTGATTTTGGGTACCAGGAACAGCTGTAAGGTCCTTTAATCTTTGACGACATGATCAAACCAGCTATGAGAATTGAAATGTTCATGGTCAAGAAAGGGGAACTAACCTTGCACAAGGATAAAAAATAGGGGTCCTCCTTGAGTAAAGAGAAACCCAAATTTGTCAACAAAAATTGAGATGTTGTGAACAATGGAGTTGTTGAAAATGTGACTCCAAAGCCTCAAAAGGATGTGTTCAATCTTACTACCACTATGCAGGCAGCCAAAGCCACTGAATAGGCTACAACATAAACTAAACCACCTTTGAATTATTCTAGAAACAAACCTTGGACTCCTTGGCCCAAGCGTGAGTACAATCCCCTAGGAGAACCTCTAAATTTGGTTTACAAGACTCTCTTGAAAAACCAAATACTCACTCCTTTGGATAATTTGCATCCTTACGAGCCACAACTGCAACCAACTTGGTGGAACAAATCTATGTACTGTGATTACCACTAGAACAAAGGTCACAAAAATGCTAGCTATATTCAATTGTGACATAAGATTCAGGACCTTATTGACAATGATGATGTTGTTGTGGGAAACCCTAAAAAGAACTCTAATCACAGGCATTCAAAGACCCCTTTCCTCCTCATGAGAAGGGTGAATCTTCCGAAGCTAAAAATGTCAAATCAAAGGTCAACTATACGTACAACACCAATGATAATATCATTAATATGGTTGAACTTGTTGGTGTTCAATACTGTGATGTTATCACCATCAAGGGAAGTGAGGATTCTCCCAAGCGCAAAATTTTGTTCATCCTGCGAGGGCTAGCATCTCATTCCCCTGAATGAGAATAGTCTCAAGTTTGTACAAATGTTATCACTTGGTCTCATGCAAAGATCATTCTCAAAGACCTCAAGCCTTCGACATCTGCACCAAAACAACCTATAGATAAAACTATTTTTGACACTGCTAATAAGAATTCAAAATTGGTCACCCCATCTAACAATGCTTATTACAACATTTTGGACAAATTGCAACAAACCAACGCTCAGATTACTATCTTCAAGATGCTGAAAATATCACCTGCTCACACCTAGATTCTTGACAAAGCCCTTGCTGAGGCAAATGTTCCTAAAGATCTTGATTTAGACCAGTTTCAATCCATGGTAGGTCAACTGACCTCACCTCACTACTTATCTTTCTTGAGGAGATAATCATTCTTTGAGTCATCCACACAATAACCCCTTGCATATCAAGGTCATGATTAGCCCAAAGTGCATCTATCATGTCCTTATTAATAATGGTGTTGGCCTTAACATATGCTCTGCTATCTTTCTCACCCAGTTAGGCTATGGTGAAGACTGTATAGATGCTTGCAAAAAGATCACCATTAAAGCATATGATGAAGAGGAACAAAAATTTGAAGGGCTAGTTGTGTTACCAATCCAGGTCAGACCTATTGAAAGAGATATCATCTGCAAGGTACTGGATATTCCCCTAGCATACAATATACTATTGGGAAGACCATGGATCCATGAGATGCAGGCAGTCCCTTCAACATATCATCAGTGCATAAAGTTCCCATTTTAAGGAATAAAAGTAATAGTACCTGCTAATATGAGCTATACTTGTAATATACTCACAAAATTTTTTGATAGCTTTGTTCCAACCAATAGAGAGTCTACTGAATTATTTGATGCTAAAATCAAGGAAATGCAACAAACTCCAAAGCTCAAAGATACTGACATGGGGGGTATCATATTGAACATGTATTATCATTAACAACTCTACCCCCATCTCCGTGCTCCTATGGGAGACCCTCTGAGGACAAGAAACCTTCTTCTATTTCTCCTCAAGTAATCTATGATGACACGTTTGTACAGGTCACAATGCCACTAGAGGACAAAGATGAAAATAGAGCTATTGCATCTTGGATTTACAGAGGGCAGAACACACTTGAGAAAGTAACTCCCACTCGTGACATAGTACCTAAACAGTATGGCACAGGCTTCAAGCTCATGAAATGCTTTGGATACAAAGGGAATGGCCGTATAGGAGTGAACAACAAAGGATTTATCAAATCACTTGAAGCTACAGGTCAATGAACAAGGGACACTGCTGGTTTAGGCTTCAAGAAGATCTTGTTTCACTTAGGGATTAATAAATTTGTACTAGAACTGGATCACCAACTGGCACATGAAGACTCATTTATAGCTGAGAACTCAGAGAACAACTCTAATGAGGATACTTTTCCTTATTCTATTCCTCTAGATCTTACCATGCTCTTTGCAGAGCCAAATGATTTTGTATCATGTGTCAATAAGGTTGAGACTAACAGTGACTCTGATTACACCACCTCAGTCACTCCACTAACATACAAGTGGTTACAAAAAATGCTAACTGCCAATCCTAGTTATCAGTGTGAATTATACATGTGGTCACATTTTCAAGAGAGGTTTAAACAAGAAAAAATCCAATGAACAATCACTACTGTGATAGATGAACAAGAATCAGATGGTACCACAAGTAGTGATAGAGTACCTATCTCAAGCTTTACCGACTCACATGAGTATGAATTTGATGAAACCTTTGATAAGGATGTAGATACTATCCATACATATGAAAACCTTCTCAAAAGAGGTGAAGGGTCTACTATTAGGATAAACAAGTTTGATCCCATCGATGTTAACTTGCCCTCTACTATAGATGTGAGGACTCAAAGGAATTCAAACACATCTTTGGATGAGATCGCTTTAAGTGTTGACTTGCTTGTCGATGCTTTTGATGATTATACCATGAATGCACTAGAACCTATCACTTCTCTTCCACTTTTCCATCCTGAGCTAATAAAATAGAACTCTTCCTCCCCATCTAGTGAAGTCCTTACATTATAGAATGATTATTATCTTTCCTACTACCTTAACATTCTTGAACCAATAACATCCTCCACCAGTGAAGATAATGTCAACATGACTGAGGCCAATATCAAGTATCTTGGTCACACAATTAAAAGAAAAAAGAATAGGCACTCTGATGGTGAAAACCACATTGTGGTAGTATCAGTGCTGGAAAAGTAAAAATAAATGACATATCTAAGGGTGAAAACCTCTTTGAGGTCCCTGAGGATGGGATACTTGATACGCTTCCAAGTCACTTTCAAGAATGGTCATCAGTGCCGATTGAACCAACTCAGCTTGTGAACTTGGGCACATAAGCACAAACTCAGATCATTCATTTGGCATAGTCATTATCTAAAGAAGAGAAAGAGGAATTCATTGCCTTCTTCTAGAGCAAGAAGATCAATTGTTCATGGACATACTTCAACATGCCAGGATTGGATCCTAATCTGATCATGCATCACTTGTCCATTGCACCAGGTATTAAGCCTATTAAACAAAAGATTCGTAAGATGCATCCACATGTGGCATTACTAGTCAAGGAAAAACTAGAAAAATTTCTTAAAGATGGTTTTATCAGAGAAATTGACTATGCGGAATGGATTTCCAACATAGTTCCAGTATCTAAACATGACAAATCTATTTGAATCTGCACGTATTTCTAGGACTTGAACAAGGCATGTCCTAAGGATGAATTTATGTTGCCCAACATTAACATGATTATGGATATGATGACTGGTTATGAAATGTACTCACTGATGGATGGTTTCTCTGGCTACAACCAGATAAAAATCACACCAAAAGATCAAGAGAAAACCACCTTCACATGTGCATGGGGGACTTTATGTTGGAACATCATGCCCTTTGGGCTCAAAAATGCTAGGGCTACATATCAGAGGGCTGTCACCACTATATTTCAAGACATGATGCATAAGACAATGGAAGACTATGTGGATGACACCTTAGCTAAGAACATGCAATGAAAGACACATCTTGCAGATCTAGGTCCTATACTGGACCGTATGAAATAGTTCAGTCTGAGGCTCAATCCATGGATGCATTTGGGGTCACATCTAGAAAACTACTTGGTTAAATCATGTCTGTAAAAGGCATAGAATTTGATCCCGAGAAGGTCCAAGCCATCATGGAAATTCCTTTGCCACGTAACATTAGTCAAATGAGAGGACTACAGGGCCGATTACAGTCTATCCGGTGCTTTATTTCATAATTAGCTGACAAGTCACAACCCTTCACTAAGACTTTACACAATGGTGTGACTTACAGATGGGATGAAGAATGTGATAAAGGACTCACATAGATCAAGAAGTACCTTATGAATCTACCAATACTAATGCCTCCTATTCCTAGGAAGCCGCTCATTATTTACATCTATGCAACTGATACATCACTAGGTGTCCTATTATCTCAAGAAGATCAGAATAATAAGGAAAGAGCTATTTACTACATCAGTAGGACATTGGTCTCATATGAAATGAATTACTCTATCATAGAGAAGGCTTGTCTAGTGGTGTTTTTTTCTTCACAAAAACTATGACACTACATGCTTGCTCATACTACATACCTCATTGCTAAGATTGATCCCTTAAAATATTTTCTCGGTAAAGCTGCCATCATAGGTAGACTGGAAAAGTGGGTCATGATACTCAATGAGTTTGATATTGAGTATGTAGAAATAAAATCCATTAAAGGGAAGATAATTGTAGACCAATTAGTAGAGGCACCTCTTATAGATAATCAACCATTAAACATTGAGTTTCTAGATGAGTCCATACTTCTTCTTACGCACAAATCATGGACTACATTCTTCGACAGATCATTCACCCAACAAGGGTCAAGTGCTGGGATACTATTCATCACACCACAAAAGTACTCTTTACCCAAAGAATACAAGATGTTGTTTCCTTGTACAAACAACATCAATGAGTATGAAGCTCTGATCAATGGCATGAAGATAGCTATCGAATGGCGAGTGGATGAACTCAAGATCTTTGGAGACTCACAACTAGTCATCAATTAGGTTAATGACACTTATTAGACAAAGGATGACAAAATGGTACCCTACAAGTAGATGGTTGATGATCTCTGAAAGTAGTTTGCACACATCACATTCCAACAGATTCCAAGGGTAGATAATAAAGTGGCTGATGCAATGGCTACTCTTGCTTCTATGCTACAAATGCTCGAGAATGACTTTCGACATGAGTTCTAGGTGTAAATGTTACTCTACCCAACCTTCAATGCCCCTGAATCTTGGATGATCTGTTATGTCATTGGACATGATTCATCCCACTACCACCAAATATACTCCTACCTCTGTGACTAGATTGTTCTAGATACTTACACCTAGAATGAAAAATGTCGCTTAATCCATAGTGCTTCATAGAACATCATCATAGCTAACAACTTGTATAGGCGAGGTCTAGACGACACCCTCCTTAGGTGTTTAGAACCTGATGAGTCTAAGCATGTGTTAGCTGAGGTGCTCAAAGGCATTTGTAGATTTCAGTCGAGTGGCCTAACACTAGCCCGTAAGCTTATTAGAGCTAGTTACTATTGGCTAGATATGGAAAAGAAAGCTACATAGTATGCTAAATCTTGCAAATAATGTCAACTACATGGAAATATGATTCACACTGCAGCCAAGGAGATAATTCCCTTTAGCACTTTTTGGCCATTTCAACAATGGGCCTTCGATTTGGTGGGTCAGATTCATCCTTCTTCATCACATGGACACAAGTTCATCATAACTGCTATAGATTATTTCACCAAGTGGGTCAAGCTAGTACCTCTTACCATAGTAAATGGAAAATCTGTAACCATGTTCATACTTAATTACATCATCTGCAGGTATGATGTACCCTCCTCCATAATCACTAACGGGGGGTAGTTTAAGAATAATGATCTGAAGGAGCTATTATCTAAGTTCAAAATCACACAGCACTGGTCTTCCATCTATTATCCTCAAGGTAATGGATAGGCAGAAGAATCAAACAAAGTGATCCTCAAAATCCTACATCATACAGTTCACAAATCTCGATGAGATTGGCACGTCCAGATCAATCTGGCTCTATGGGCTTATCGAATAAGTATACGAACATGGAAAGGGGCCACACCCTTTGCTTCAGTTTACAGAGTGGATGTTGTGCTACCAATTGAGGTCGAGATTCCTAATCTACGAGTCTCTTTGAAAGGCCTCATCACTAATGATGATAATAGAATATCTCAGTTGTAAGAGCTAGAACTACTAGATGAATGTCGGTAAGTGGCATTTGATCACCTCAAAGCATATCAGAAATGGATGTCAAAGAGCTATAACAAGAATGTTAGACCAAGGGACTTCCAAGTGGGTGAATCATCCTAAGAGATAACCCTAAGAATCAACAACAACAGATCCAGAAGGGAAAATTTGAGCTGAATTGGCTTGGTCCATATATTGTTATTGCAGTATTTGGGTCTGATGCCTATCAACTCTCTACCACTGAAGGAGAAAAACTTAATGAGCCAATCAATGCTCTACATTTGAAAGGATTCTATAGCTGACACATCTTCAAAATGCTCCATTTACATAGTAAAGTCCTGAAAAAATCCTAAAAATTGCAAAATGTCCTGAAAAAATCTATTATCCTGGTGATAAACTTGGCAAACAAATGCCTTGATAATACCAAAAAAAAATAAAAATAAAAAATAATACAAAAAATTGAAAAAAGAAAAAAGTGCCATTGATGAAAACCTGGCAAACAGGCGTCATGGTAGCAAAAAAAAAAGGGAATTTCTACCAAGAAGGTGAAAACCTGGTAAACATGTGTCTCTTGTTCTGCAATGCTATATCTATCACTGTACCACTTGGCTCTGTACAGTCTCTCTTTTCTTTCCCAATTTCTTGCTTTAGTTCACTCACTCATGCACATGCTCTCAATTACCTCTGAGACTCTGCTCAAATCTACATGGATTGAAACTAGTCATACTCTAAGGGAAACCTTTTTGGTCTAGGGGGAACTGTCCAATTACTTTTGAGGATCTCCCTCACATCAGTCACCAGTGGTTCTCATCATGTCTTCCTACTAATGCCTAGCTATCAATGAGATCTCTCTGCTTGAGAATATCCCTCGCATTAGTCACCAGTGGTTCTCACTGCATCTATCTACTATCATCATACTAATGAGACTTCTCACTAACAATGTATATTTATGATTTGACATTAATCTGTTGAAACTTAAACTAAATTTGAATCTCTTTGAGACATGCTAAGATTTCCTTTTGGGTGCTTGTCTTTTCTCTTTATCATTTCTTCTTGAGTAACTCCAGGATGTCTAACTTGACTAAGAGATGCGAAGACTAGGGGCATGATTGTTTTCTTTGTTTTTTGTTTGTTGGTTTAGTTCCAATGATCCCAAGTATCCATATAAAAGGGGTGTCCACTATGAGAGCCTCTATTTCATGTTAGATGGCCATGTGTACCTTGACTCCTTTTATATGGAACCTTGATGAGATTGGTTCTTCTCATTGTTTGTTTGAGTAACTTCTTTCTGCTACAAGAGAAATCTCCCTTCTTGTCCTGCGAAGTGAACGTAAGGGTCACTGCAAGTATCCTTAGCATACTTATCAACCACTTAGAAAAAGAAGGAACTCTTTCATGTCTGATGTGTTTTTACGTAAGAAACATTTTGGTCATCCTAGCAACTATGCTTTGATGCTTATGTTCACTTGCTACATCAAAAGGAATAGGTGTTCTGGTCATTCTTGCTTCTTGTGCCTTAATGCTTACACCTCATTCTAACAAACCTAAGACTAATTTCATATTTATATTCTCATGCTTGCCATGTCAGTGAGGGTTTTATGACATCTCGTAACGGTCCTATAAAAAATTCTCTATGCTGAAAAATATCTAATGGGTCCAACAACCAAGTCCTAGGGATTGCATCTAGCTTAGGATTGCATATTCATTCTAGACTTGCATCTCTACAACTTTTCAATGGTCATTTCATTATATTATCCTGGATTGATACAACAAGAGGGTTCTTATTTCATGTCCTGGCTTCATCATGACTGCACAAGTGTTTGATCTCCTCTCTCGCTCCTCAAAAATATCTTTTGGTTAGCATTTATCATATATTGTGACATCCTACATGAGATGTTAGTACCATATACATTGCATTTACATATTTCATTCATGAGCACATTATCATAAATCATCTACATACATACACACCTACATCTATATTTGCATTTCATCCATACATAAAAGAAAACATGTGCATTTCATCCATATTCATCTACATATTCATACATTTCATATATTTACATCTACCCATCTAACCATATAAGAAAACATCTCATAAAGTACAATAATTAAAAGAAACACATGACACATGTGATGATACCAAAAATACGAGCTCATATATATAAATCTCGGAGTGTCAGTACAAAATGGGTGCTACTTGAGCATAGTTTATCTCAAAAATGCTATAATACAAAGATGCCAATGCATCAGATACATCATGTAATACAAATCTACACAAAATTGGCCACTGATACATATCCTAGTTGTGGCCCTCTCCCTCATCACCAAGAGGAGGAGGAGGAGGCATATTAGGTCAGGGAGGTTCTTGTGCACCCTCTAATTCTCATGCATACTCTAAGAACCGTGACACCTTCTTAGCTCCATCAAGAACCACACTAACATACACTGCATAATAGTATGCCTCTTGGGAGGACTACTACTGGGTCTCCTCTCATGATCTCTCTAGCTACTCATGAAGCTCCCTAGCCTCTTGATCCCCATCCATTAGGTGCACATCTTAGACAACCAGTAGCTGTAGATCTCCAAGCTGCTATTGTGCAGTCCACACCCTGTCTCAAGCTCTACGTAGAGAATCTTGCATTTGCAACAATAGATCTTTGGGCACTGGACCCTATGTCGGCTAGTCCTACATCTCATCCTTTGCACCTCCTTGAGTATGTGTCTCAACCTCTAGCTATTATGCTGACTTCTCCTTTGTCATTTGTTGGGAGGATCTCTCATAAGATTCACTACCTCCAACATGTGGATCAATTCTCATCCATCAAGGAGGGATGAGAACCTGCATGGTCCTTAACCAAGGTACCTACTATTGTGGTATGTACTACTTTGGTGCCTACCATTTTGGTACCTGTTGATGTATCGCCTATACTAGTGCACCCATACCTACTAGATTGGTGAATCAATGGAATAGATGGCTAGAAAAATACTCTCTATACTCTGCTGTCATGCCGCCATCTGCCACTCTAACCATGTAATCCCATTGACTCAGTGCTATTCCTCATACATCAATCATAGATCTCTTCAGATCCAATCATGCTGACCATGCCTTCTTCACCTCATCGGTGAAGCGGGCATAGGAACAATACTCCTTTGATATGTCCTATGGGTGACTGAACTGCCGCTAGACCTATGTTAAAGGACATCGCTCAATCACAGAAATAGTATGATTGATCAGTGGCTGTGAGAAAAACATGTATCCAAGCTAGCCCCGGACATCATCCCATGCCTCAGTGTCTCTCCAAGGTCTCCATATGACTGCTACCATATCATCAAGTTGGGCTCACCACTTCTTAGTCTTACCTAGTGTGGGCTAGGTCATCTGGCCTTGGTACCTGTATATAAGGCTCATGAGGCTACCACATACCATCGAAGACTAGCCTGCATATAGGAAAATGCTCCTATGCCCACACCTGTAGTAAAAATACCCTAATGACAATGCTCTTCGCCTCTTTGTAGGTGATCTCGTGCATCTCATGGTACATATGAGCCAACATGGACTGACCCCACCCATAGTGTATCGATTGCCCCAACATCCTCTGTAACATCCTAACCCATCCACACAAGACCATGTTGTCCTCAGTCTGGCATCTTGTGCATCTCATGGTACATATGAGCCAACATGGACTGACCCCACCCATAGTGTATCGATTGCCCCAACATCCTCTGTAACATCCTAACCCATCCACACAAGACCATGTTGTCCTCAGTCTGGCATCAGGTAACATCCTAGGAATGTTGCTAAAACCATGACCAATCTATGCTCGGGCCCATACTTTTGGATCAACTCATCCCAAGGAATAAATCAGCCCATGATGAGGTCATCCTAAAAGATCTCCTGCAATGCTACAGTACCTACCCGCGGTTGTACATCATACTCAATCTGAGGCTTGTGTATCCTGGGGATCCTGTAAATGTCCTCAGGGGTGATTTTCAACTTTCCTTGTGGAAGGTGGAAGGTATTAGTCTCCGAATGGAAATGCTCCACCAATGCTCCCAATAGCCCGTAATTCACCCGAATATCGGGTACATCATAGAGATGAGTCAAGCCTAGTGCATCAATGTGGGCTGACTCAGTGGCATCCAACTATTTCACCAGCCCGCTAATGGCTAGATGATGTGATCTAAATCCTATATCTAGGAAGTCAACCTATAATGCAATCAAACAACAACGCGTGATCAGTACTCGGCCAAAATCATGATGTTAAATCAATACAAAATAGGGATATGAAGCTATGTCGCTATCCTAAACATGGCTATCAGACTCTTTAATTGGCTAACTAAATGAAAATCAATTCCCAATGCTTTCAATTTGACCTCCTTTCTCCGCGTGAAGATTTACCTTTCATGCAAAATCTCATGTGAAGAAGTACAAGTCCCACATGAAGTTTCACTACCGCGTGAGCTTTCTCTAGGGGCCATGCGAAGAAACCCCCTTTCTAAGGGTTTCTCATGTGACACATTGGTGTCTCTCATGCGAGCCTGTGCAGAGGCATATGCGAGAAAATTCTTTGCAACACTTTCTCGCATGAGGTTTTTCACTATCCCACATGAAGAAACCAGTTCTTCATGTGAGAACCCACAGATCAACTTGAAAAAAATGTGCTAAAATGCTAAAAAAATCATCAACACATAAATAATTTGAAATGCAATGGAGGTTGTTGACTACTTACAGGTGTGTCATATGTTAGTGACCGACTGTGACATCTAGAATTCTTGAATCAATGGGATTTGAGAAGGATCACTATTTTCACTTAGAGCTCTTCTCACAAAAGTCAACGGTGCAAATGAATTGAAAAAGACCCTTTTGGCCTATATATAGGTTTTGACCTAATTTTCAAAACTGCTCTGTTTTGTGCAAAAATTTCACCCTTGGCTAAATCGACCACTGAATCCATTTTTGGGATCGAAATCGAAACCTCAAAATTGCTTCCAAATCTTCTTGAATCTTCCGTACTCCATTCTGAGTTCTTCTAGACCTATGATTCTATCTCTATTTGTAATCTATTTCTTTCAATCACCTTTATGACGTGTCATCTTTCAATTTCATTCCCAAGGGGATAGGATGATTTACATCATTTTATCTCATTGAATCAATTCCCGAATCAATCTGATCTAAATTTAAAAATTGATGCAGGAGCATCCTGGGTGTAAGAGCAATCTTGCATCACCCAAAAATATTTATGTTTTTATATTCAATAAGGGTTATTTTGTGCAGAGCTGCTATTTATGGAAAGTTACTATTTTTGGTAATTTTCGTATGTGCTCAGAATGATCTGATTTCTTTCTTGGAGGTTCATTTTGGTCATATAAGTCTGCCAGTAAAGTTTCATTGCCAGATCAAGTGTATATTGGAAGATATTGAAGATTTTCGGTATTGGCAGCAGGGTACAGAAACTTTGAACTCAGTTTTGAAGGCTTTAGAGGCCCCGGATGAGGTCAAAAATTTGGGTGACGGGCGCTTGCGCTGGTCAAGCCTATAGAGCGCTTCGTGGCGTTTCCGAAAAGGGGTTATAATAGCCGATCGGGTCAACTGGTGATGACTTATGGTCTTCGGAAGTTGGGCCACCTGAAATGGCGAAAAATAATTTTCTTCAAAATTTCTGTTCGGGTTTCAAAGGTTATCTTGAGCCGACTATGATGTAATGAAATGTAAAATAAATTAATTCTAAGTTTGGTCGGCCTTATTGGCTAAAATTCTGGAACCTTCCCAGGCGGTGAAAAATTGCCTATATAAGGAAGGCTGTATTATTGTCTTAGGCAGTTCAGAATAGTTCTGGGTAGTAGATCTGGGTAATAGTTCGAGGCTTTGTCCTACAGAATATTGTAAGGGAATGCCCATGTGGCTTTGCATATTGTAATTCTGAAAGTTTGTAATTCCACATTTGTGGAGATAATAAGAAGCCAATTTTCTGTTCTTGCATTTTGTTGTTGTTTCTCTATATCTGTTATGTGTTTGTGGTATTAAGGGGAGCGCCCTTCATCAAAAATCCTCATTGTTAGGGGCATCTCATCACTTGGGGTATGTTCAATTTTTGTACTTTACAATCAAAATTGGATATTCCACAATCTTGAATCACTAGGGGCATCTCTGTTCCTTACATCTTGTCATCTCACTGTTAGGTATCTGAGAAATCTAACTCAGATCCCTGGGGATCAAGCTTTGGTCTAGAGATGGTTCTCAAAATATCATTGCTAGGTATCCGGACAATCTAACCTAGATCCTCGAAAGTCAAACTTTGTTTTAAAGATGGCTCTCAAAATCTCTTCTTAACTGGTATTTGGGCAATCTAACCTAGATTTCAGAGAATCAAGCCTCATTCTAGGGATGATTTTGAAACTTGACTTAATCGGTATCTGGGCAATCTAACCTAGATTTCAGGGGACTAAGCTTCATTCTGGAGATAGTCCTAAAACTCTATATCAGTTATCATTCAATGGATGGGTATCGAGGCAATCTAACCCCGACTCCTAAAGATTGAGCCTCATCCTGGGGATAGTCTCATGAAAGGTGATAACCTAACTGATATCTGGGCAATCTAACCTAGATTTCAGGGGACTAAGCTTTTCTCTGGAGATGGTCCTAAAACCTTCATCAATTATCACATCAGCCTATTCTTTGAATCAATGCGCTACTCGCACATCAATTCAAAGAGGGGCAAAATGTAATACCCCAAAATTGGCATCTTGCAACCCTAGCCAATTTTTTTGCATTTAGTCTCATACTACCAACTTTTTGAATCATCAAAGTCCTATCGTACCAGGAAATTCTGATTTCTGACTGACTCTACTTGACCTAAATGTCAAATGCAGAAAACCCTAAATCTGCATCAATCACTTATTTAATTCCTAAATATCAACTATAATTGGCTAAATAAACCTTATGATTGATTTAATTTAATTACAAAGTCCAAGCACTTTAGTTAAATTAAATTCACCCTTTTAGCTAAAACACATAAAAAGGAATTAAATAATATTTGGTTTTTGAATAAATACCCTCATTTCAATAATTGAATTTAATTATTCAAAAAATTGAGAAAATTCATTTATGAGGACATATTTCATTTATTTAATCAAATATTCTCTCCAAAATCCTCACTTCAGTTCAGAAAAGGAAACTCTGAGTTAACTAAAAATTTGAAAGTGCAGCAAACCAGTTAACTATTCCACTAACTCCAAAAGCAAACAGTTGATTGTCTCTCTACAAGAAACTTACCATTCTAAACTGAACTTCCTTTCAATCTCCACTATTCATCTCGTTCAATCCTGACCGTCGATTGATTATGAGATTCTATAAAAGAACCATCTTGTTTCTCATTTAGGAGGATGCAACTTTTGAGTATCGAATCGCTGTTGAATTATTATCTCAATTTGTGTGCATTCCAGCTTTTACTACTTTCACTTGGCATTCCTAGATTAATATCATTTCTTAGATTAATAATGCATTACATTATAGATTAGTTAATTTCAAGTATTCTTAGATTACCATTCATCTTTCATTACTCTAGCTTAATCTCATACTTCTCATTCTAGAGTAAATTGTATTTATGTTCAAGCTTAAAACCCTCCATTCTAGAATCAGTCTATGGTTGTTGGGCTCTTGATTCTGAGAGCTTCTCAAAACCCCACCTAGATAGAAGGCAATAGGTTGGCTCATCTAGACATGCATGATGAATGATCTCATATTCATTCTTGTGTGTGACTGATGAATAAGGACTATGTTGAAGTGTATGGCTAAGTTTGAGGCCCACATTTAGCATATACAAAATCATCGTAAAAAAGAGAGTTTGGTATAAAGAGAGTTGATGGGCTAGAAAGTTATGCTATGCTACTAGACTCAACCATTAAAATAACCAAAATATTTACAACAAGGAGGCCTCAAATGCCCATCTTAAAATGGAAAAATATGACTATATCAAAATATTAAGAGAAAGAAGACTTTTATGAATACCTTCAACACCAAGGAGATATCCTTTAAGAAACACTCAGTCCAAGCCAAAGAGGTCACAACTCCTATGAGGAAAGGAAGAGATGGCTGGAAAGAGATATATTACAACAAGTATTAAGTGATCATGTTGAATGTACAAAGGAGGAAGAGATCTTTTCTCAAAAGATATCTAGCTCCAATAGGAGATCTTGAACAAAAATTACATCATTGGTCAAAAGAGGGAAGCAAAAAAATAATTTGCACCTTACCTATTTATAGGTAAAGGGATTCTTGATGAAGGATAACACACTTTTAGCCCCCAAGTAAGGGAGTTGTTTATAGTGAACATGTAATTGCAAACAAAAAAAAAAGGTTGTGATCAAGGATACAAACCTATTGCATAAGAGAAAGTCCATGAGAAAAATAAATAATTCCTTGTACAAAATAATGCCATGTGATAAACAAATACCACTTAACCAAAGGAAGGTGGATCCTTAGAAAGGATAGGAGATTGAAACACTACCCTTTCCCCTAGACATAGAGATAAGGATAAGAAAGGTTATTATATTTCTCAAAATCTATAGTTGCACTTGAGATTGAACCACCATGAATGAAAAAGATCCCACAAAGGATTAATCTTCTAACAATGTCACACAGTGTGGAGCAACATAATAGGAACTAAAATGTTATTTAAAATAATCAAAGTTAAAATACAACTCATTGTTACATATTATGTAAATGATATTATAATCAATGAGTTGTTGAATTTTATAATGAAAATCTTGACATTCATTAGTAGAGTGGTCATGATATGAATGATACACTCAAAAAGGAAGTTTCATAATATGGTGTCAGTATTTATTCTTCTATTTGGGTTGAGTAACCAACTTGGCATGAAGAAGATTGGACAAAATAATAGCTTGATGAAATTGAGGCAGGGAAGTATTAGATGATAAGGTAGAGGATGTAAACAAAAGGGAGAATGTTGGAAACTTAACCCTTCAAAAGGAAAGTGTGATGTAGGTTTCTCATGAGTCTTAAAACTTTGTTACACACATCTATGTTTAGTATTATGAGTGTGAATGTTAGGAGGAGAAGGTTGAATACATGACACACTGGCCCCTTTGAAGGTGCCAATTTTAAATTCAAGAACTTTATATTCTCCCATGAAATATGGCATAAAGTCTAATGACCCCCATTCATCTCATAAGATATTTTCTTGAGGTATAGGAGATGGTTTATCAACTAGTATTGGTGAAGGAATAAGAAAAATGTTCCAATTGTAAGAAGCTTTGTAATTTACGATCAACTAAAATAGTATACATTTTATTATTTTAAATGAATTTGACACTGCAATGAAGAGTTGAAGGGACCCCTTGTATAGCATGCAACCAAGGTCTCCCAAGAAGAAGAGTATAATAAGGGTGTCAGACATGACATGGATAGGTGTAGATAAAGTAACTAGTCCTATAGTAATAGGTAAGGTTATCAAAGGGTTGAATAAGCTTGGTTTTTATTTTGTTTTTATGCAAAAAGTATATGCTATGAACATTAAGAATAGATCCATTATCAACCAAGTTTCCTCCAATTACATGGTCATTAATAATAATTGCAATCATAAGAGGATCACACTAATTTTGAACTTCTAAAGAGGAGAACAAAATGTCATTATTAGATTTAGTTGTATTCATACATGCCAACAAGGCTACCACATCATTAGATCCAACAAGATTTCAAAAATCATCTTGAAGCATAGAATGGTGTGTGAATGAAAGTTGAATCAAGCACCGGATGAATATCCTACCAGGAGTAGCATAAATTTGTTCAATAAGATTATACTCCTTACCAAATTATTGTGAAGGATAAATTGAGGAGGAAAAGGTTGAGATGGCGGAAGAACATTGGAATTCTATTTGTTTCAAATATTATATGTGTGAGAAACTACATGATAATTGGATTGTTGAGAACCTTTCACCACAATCACCAAATTGTTTTGAGTTTGAGGGACGTCAAGTGATGAAAGTGGACAAAAACCTTAGGATTCCAACCACCTAAAACATAAACAACATTGAGTTGATTAGGATATTTTTTCTCAAACATTATATTTGTGAAAGGAAGAGGATACGTGATATTAACCTCTTTCTCCAAAGTATATTTATGAACAAGAAAAACTTTAGGATAGGAAAAAATATAACTTATTAATACTTCATCTCTAGAGGGAATGCTATCAAAATGAATCTAAGGTAAAGTATCATAAGGGAATTGACAACCATATTAATCTCATCTACTACAATACTATTATTTTTCACCAAGGTACCCTTGTGGGGGAGGTACATATCAAGAGAATAATCAAAAATATCTTTGAGTGGTTCATCCCAAATAGGAAGATAATTGAGGGAAGTCTTATCTTCTTGCACCAATATGTCCTCATGGGTCTTGCATACCCATCCCAAATTTTTGTTTGAAAAATGTTGGGTCCCTCCTTTTATATTATCTTTGGTTTTTTGTTTTGTTTTGTGCTTTGAAGTCCTTGACCATGGAGCCTTCTTATTTTTGTGTATTCCTTTTTTGGGTTGCAGATTTTGGAATCTTAGGATACTTTAAGAGTTTTTCTACACTTCAATATAAGAGCTCAATAATTATGAAATCTTGGTCCTCAATGAGCTTGAGTTGTGATGACATTGAAGTATACTGCTTATTCTAAACATCTAATCAACTAGCTATAAAAGGTTAAAAAAGGCTCATTTTCACTTACAAAGAGTTCACAAAAGAGAAAAGCCTTCTTACAAACTAATCTTTCAATCAAGCAACTAGAGTGATCAAATTTGAGATTGCATTCACACTTCTTCAATGATTTTTTTATCGTTCTCACCATTTCTTCTCTTTGAAGGTAGGATTTATTCCTTCCTCCAAGTCTTTTTCGTTTGTTTCTTTTTTTTTGTGTTGTTTCATTTTGTTGTTATTCATTTTCTGTAGGTTAGGTTTTCTAGGCTTAGGTCAGAAATATAGATTTCTTGTTGAAATATATGCCCTAGGTATCTCAAGTTAGTCCAATTTTCCCAGAGATAACTAGTTTGGATGAAGTACTACAGAGAAATCCTAAAGATGAAACTCAAGAAAGACATGCACAACATATGAGAAAAAGTATATTGAAGTTCACAAAGAATTGATGAGATCTAAATTGAGAGAAATTTATGGAACAAAGTAGATAATCTTGCCAAAGCAGCTAGTATTCCTCAAGAAGTTGTAGATCAAAAAAGAAGAGAAGCTGGTACTGCTACAATCTCTAGGAGATCCAATGGGATCCCCTCCTCTCCTATTACTCATGTGTCCTCTAGGACAACACCATCAAGTTTTAAAAGGAAGAAAACAACTTAGGTAAAGGAGAAAATTCTTCTAGTAGAAAAGGACAAGTACGTGGAAAAGAAAAAGGGGACAACCTCTTCAATAAGGAAAAGAAAATAGAAAGCCACATAAAAATAGTATATTAAAGAATAAGAAGAATCAAAAGAAAAGAAGAATCAAAGGAAGAAAAACAATTAGAGGAAGAAGAAGAAGATAAAATGATTCAATAAGGTAAGAGATCGAGAGTACACATTGTGGATACTTCGATGAAGAGGAAGTTGAAAAGGAAAAATTAAAGTATGTGATTAGTGTGAGGAAAGATGAAGAGAAGAAAACAAAAAGAAAGAAAAAACCTCTAAATTTGACACCCTCTTCAACTACATTGAATCTGATGAAAAAATGAGAGAAGATGGATAAATGAACTGATTTTTTAAGTTGGAAAAATGCCCTAGGATTTGTTGAGTTTCAAATTTTAAAAAATAACAAAAAATAATATTAAATAACTTTTTTTAGTATTCAGACGAAGATGAATGCCATGAGTACCAATAGATATTTTCCATTTAAGTGACACTTTTTCTCTTCTACTATGATATCAATATTGTCAACTAACATATAATCAAATCTAAAAACAATCTCCAATCAGTTTATATAGATTGTAGAAAACTAATATATTTGAAATTAAATTTTGATATTGCTATGAAGATTCAAATCTATAACTTTTGACTCAAGCTTATTGATCTATTGATACTAAAATGAACCATTTGTTCTTGCAAAATATAGTCAATAAATTTGACTCATAAACTACACAATTGAATTCTAATAACACTAACCTAAATCATCCATCATTGATAATATTCCCTATAGCATTCTCTAATAAAATTTTTCTATATTGATTAGGGCCTCTGAAAGGGGTTTCTCAACATGCATTGGATAATTCATGTTCTACAAAGTTATTGTAAATTGAAGAGAGAAATTCTATGCAAATTGCATCTTTCTCGAAAATGCAATTGCCATATTATTATCAAAAGAAGTTGTATCTTCCCCACTCTTGAAATACAAATGTTGTAGATGTCATTCTTAGGAGTGTATGAAATCACACCTGTATAATTTATGAAGTAGGGTTTTCTCAATAGATTTACAAAGACGGGTCTGATAAAATTGAGCTATGATAATATATGTCTAAGGTATAGTTAATACCACTGGAATTATTAGTATGTTGTCATTGACATTGTTACAAATTTTGTATCAAAATTAAGAAGGTTTTGTCAAAAAAGTATTAATTTGTGCTCTAAGCTAGGTTTTTGGATTAGAAAATTTATTATGAATTTTGTTCATGCATCATTGAGAACAACCTAAGAGGAGGCCTAGGGAAAGGTTTTGGAGACACATCTTGGGTTGTGCCTGCTACAACATGAGATGGTGTTAAATGTTGTACTCCAACATGGCTTGTGGCTCCTCTTCTTAGGAAAAAAGAAAACTTAGAAGTTGTGTTTGCAAGACTAGCACTTCAAATTGGTAATTCTTTGAAAAGAAAGACTGTTATTTTGGTCTTGCTCTTCTTTAAAGTCATCTTTTGGCTACTTTTAGTTGAATTCAGATTTAATGATTTATGTCTTTGTTAATTTTTCACTATTGCTGGTTGAATCTTTCTTCTTTTGATTTTGTGTAACTTGTATATTTTGTCTTTATGAATTGTATGTAATGTGCTCTTCCCATGTTTTTGTTTAAATCAGAGCATTCTCAAATTATTGAATTCCTTACAATTCATTAAATGAAAACTTAAATTGTCTTATTATTAATATATTTTAAGTATAACATTTTATAGTATTACATCAAAGATCTTGTTATCTTAATAGTTTCTGGAGACTGCAAGCACATAATTATTTGAACCATGAGAACTTGTAAGAACATGTATGTGATCAAATACTTTAACCTCTATAACTTGATTAAAATATTACAATTTCTCAATAATTATATTTTTTATATTAAATATGATATTTATTCAATGTAATAGATTGTGTAAGATGTTTGAAAATAAATTTTTCTTCTTTTCAATAATAAGTTATTAGATTTGATAATATGATTGTGAAGATTTTCAAAAACTCTAAATAGTGATAAGAAATCATATAATAAATAAGTGACATTATCAAAGATTAATTAATTCTTGATCAATAACAAATGATACAAAACTCATCATCAAATTATACAACATTATTTAAAACACCATTGAAATTAGTGTACATTAGTTTGGCCAAAATTATATGAAAAATTCTTCATTTATAAAAATTGTAAAACAGCCTCATAAAAAGACTGGAATGAATTACTTCATATCTAACAAATATATCACCAATGATCAAACTCTCCCTAATCTCCCCACTTCAATTATAGAATACAATCATCACATTTCCAGACATACTTCTCAATAGACATTTCATCAAACATTTTACTTATATAATTTCTATTTCCTTATGACAATTGTCAAATGATTCACATATATAGTCTATACTTTCATATTTTACATATCTCCATTGAAAACTATGAATGTAGCACAAGCTAGGTAAACATTGATAAAGATTTTAGATTTTGGTTTTACAGCCACCAATTGCATTTGCTTGTAATTTCTTATATCCTTTCAAAATATCTGCTATGTTTATCTTACACTCATCTCTTTCAAGAAGACTAAATACCTTCATGAGCTCTATTGATACTCTTACATTTGCATTTGCATATATGTCTTCAACATATATGAGAAGACATATATGATCCCTAAATTAAGTTCTTAATTAAATGAAAGGTCCATGTCTTGGAGATTTTTCAATTTGGAGATTGGAACGCCAACTGTCTTCCAATCTCTATCTCTATTAGATGCAAGAGTTGAATATGAAGTTTCAACTATAAATTGAAAGTGAATATAGACACATTTAGTTACTGAAATCACATATAGTTGTTATCATTTTTACAGGTTTATAGCCTTTTTTCGAACACCAAATTTGCTGTTCTTTTGCACATAGTGCAATTCAGAGGAAAATCATTTTTTTGGGTGCCAATCTTATATCAAATGATATCAGCATTTAGCATTTTCGTTTCTTCTGCTCAAGGATTACCGTGGGAAAGGCATCAGATTTGAAGCGGATAGATTTGACGCTCGGATTCACAATTTTTATTTTCTTTTTCTTTTTCTATTCATGAATTCAACTGCAAATGGTATTTGCACAACCGTTTGAATACCCATGTTAAATTCGTTATAAGGATAAGACGGAAGAATATCAAGCCCTATTCAAGGTCCATTGCGGGTGGTGTATGAACGGGCACCATCACAGGCAACTTGATGATTTTTCTTATTTATACCAGAGGGTCAGATCTCTTGTGAGAGGAGTTACATTTTGGGAGTTGCAAAGATAAGCCTCAGAGCGTCTCAATAGCCTACAGCAGACATTCGCCTGCCTGCAGACATAGATTGGGAAATCCGTGATAAATTAAAATTCTTCATTTTTTTGGCAGCTCTGTTTTCAAGAGTGTTAGAGGCACTCTATCCAGTGGTTGTTATTAAGACTGGGCAGCAGGTTTCATTGACACATTAGTCTTGTATGAGTGTTGGGGTGAACAGCTTACGCCATGAGGGTTTTACAGGCATGTACAGAGGCTTTGAAACTTCACTGATGGAGACAATACCGCCACGATTTCTCTACATAAGTGCACTTGAGACCACTAAGAGCAATGTGGGCAACAGTGCTGTGGTTTCAGATTTATTATTTTTTGATTCAGAGGATGATGTACAGGCCATGGTCTAGAAAGTATTATTTAAAGATCATAAAGTGTTTGCAGCTTCAGGTATAAGTATTCAGTGTGACGATTGGTATCGTTTTCTGGATTTTGTTTTTGATACCATGACTAGTTCGGTGTCACACTGCTGTGAGAATTTTGATTTGGTCGTAAGAATTTTGTTGTCATGAGATGGTTCCCTCTATGTGATTGGAGATGTTTGTCATTGTTCTATGGTTGGCTCTTGATTTTAGATTAGAGCGTTGACATGATACCAGTTTTCTTGACAGGCTTTGTTCTTTAGAGTATGAGGTTTTGATTTGTGTAGATCAAGTTGTCATGTTGTGTTCTTGGGTAATGCAGACGTGCAATGGGAATTTTGACAATTGGTCTGGTTAGTGTTCTTGGTATCAAGTACTTTGGCGGATTGACCATGAAGGTACTCTTGAAAACTAAGAGGCTTGGGTGAGGCTACAATTCTCTTGGTTTAGAGAACATTTGTTGAAACGACTTCTCTTTGGAAGTTTCAGCAAGGAGACCGAGGAGTCTGCACCTGTGGATGGACGCGAGTTCATTAATATGGATCTTGAGGAGATTGTTCTTGGAGAAGGGTCATTGTGACTTGGTGTATCCCGAAGGAGCATTCTCACTCCCCACTCTTGGCCTAGTCGGCAGATTTATCTCCTTGTGTTTTTGGGTTTAGGAGATGGTTGAGATTGTTTCTAGTTCTGGAATGTTTTCGAATTTGGCCTTCTTGTTTACAAGAGCTTTCAATCATGGTGATTGGGTGTTGTAAATGCTCTTATTTGGGGAGGTAAAGGAGACCATACTTGGCACAGCTGAGCACTTGATGGTGTTGGTAAAAGGATGAGTTATGATTTGCATGGGTGTCCCTTCCAAGAGTTTTTTTTGAGGTCATCTATTGTAATTGTACTTCATTGTTTTTTAACTACAATATGTGGTCTTTTCCTGAGGACTAGGAATATATCATGTGAGATTTTACAACAGGTTGGTTGCGGTTTGCAGATCATCTCAAATTATTGCCACACCTTTTATGTGCAAATTGGTAGGTTTGAGTCATCTTTTGGTTGACATTGGTCATGCAATATGTAGATTGCTCTATAATGGTCTTCTAGTTTTTTGCGCATCAATGGTTTTTTGGTGTGTTTTGTTGGAAGATGATTTTTTTTTTACATGACGAGTTGTTGTATGGGCTGGAAATTTTAGCATAAATCTACTGAAGTTGTATGGTAAGTTGGATGTGATTAGCAACTGGTTGTGGGTGCTATTCCAGCTATTGTGATTGTCTATTGGCAATTTATTACCATTAGATTTGGTAAGGGAGAGCAGAGTTTAAGTGAGAGGTTGTTCAAATGTGAAGTAGCGACATGATTCGAACTTCAAGTGGGAGATTGTTGGATGTGAAGTCTGACTATTCATTTCTTCTTTCCTGACTGTTCTTTTCATCTTCCCATCTTTTTCTCTTCGCCTTATGTTGAAGACTATTGTATATATAAATGAGGGCAAAGTCCTATGTATGTAAGCTGCAATGACTGAATTAAGATTTACTCTACTCTCTGATGGACGTAGCCAGATTGACGAACCACATTAAACCTTATGTCTCTTTTATCTTGTTGTGTTGTTGTCAATTTGTCTATTGATTTTCAAAACAAAAGAAAAAGTTGATTGGAAGTACTGCAATCTCAGAGGTGGATGTCGTTTTGTGCAGACCCTGAATTTCTTTGGGATGTAGTTTTATGCTTACAATGTTTTGTGCTCATTCGGTCATCTTAATTGTATTAGAAAACTTTCTTTGGCCTCTTAACTCAGATCTAATTAAATTTTTGTGCCTAACTAGAAACAAACCCCTAAATTTCTATGCTGGCATTTTAAGTTCGAACATGGCAACAAGGCGGATCTCTCTTTCACCATATTCCTTGGACTCTGTAACAAAACTCCCGTATTTGATTGGAACGGGGATTTTGTTAGTAAACTATTTGAGTTGATATTTCATTTCTGAACTGTTTGATACCCTGACAAACATAATCAAAGCATTTCAATCATACAATTCTTTCTCCATCACAGATGACGACACAATAACGGCATGAACCTTTACATATATTATTAATTATTCAGTTTGAAATTAACATTATTCTACTACAAAACATCTATTATTTAAAAAAAAAAAAAAAAAAAAAAACAATAAAAAATTTCTGACTGTTTCAGACTGTTTCGATATTACTATTAAGATCAGAAAGCACGAACCTAAAATTAAAAAATAACATATTTTATGATAGAAAAAACATAACAGAAAACAAATATGATCTTTATTTTGCAAATTAATAGAGCTTGATAAATCCAGCTGCAATCTGAACAAATACTAACTGTTTTTAAAGTTAATTTCTAATATAACCCTTTAATATTTTGAATCCTAAGCTCTTTCAAAACCCTTTATTGATGCAGCAACAAATAGATTTCATTAGTTCAGGAAAGGTCCCCCAACACAACTCACAAAAGGTCCCAAAACTTGGGGCGATACAATAGCCTCATATTTAGATCGCCACTGCATGCCACCCTCACCAAACTCATAAAAAATCAAAGTATGTAAATATGATGGGATTTCCATGGCTTCACCTCTACAAATCATTATCATTCTGCCTTTGCACATAACAATTCCTAAGCTCTCTTGTCTTACACGTTGTGTCCCTGAAAGGTAAAGAAACTTGTCATTTCCATTCTGATTATAAACACCAGCCTTTTGCCCATCTTCAGAAAACAAGTAGATATGTTGGTTCTGGATTAAAATTCTGGGAGAAAATCCCATTTTTATTCCCATGTCATTTCATTTAGAAAACCATCTCCGTTCTGCAGATTTATAAATCAAAACAACAAAATTTTTTCCTTCCATAACATAAACCCATAACATAAACATTTGCAATTATAACACATACCAGATATGTCTTTCCCTCTGGATCAAACTTGATCTGCACAACAGCTTCATCATGATATTCTTGCATGCAATGCAAAATCTTGCTTGTTATGGTCAGTCTCACCTTTTCAAGATAATGGGTCTCCATAGTCAGTGGATTGATCACTTTAAGGAGTCCATTTCTCCAGTTGTTATAAACCAGGAGGCCCACATCTCTAGATCCGAGACACCAATTTGAGTTTTCACCCCTCCACTCATCATTAAACATCTTCTTGTACCAAATCCTTCTACTAACATCAGCGATAGCAAAACCTTTGTCATCATAAAGATCCATCATCAACCACATTTGTTTATTGCTATGCTCCCACATATTGTGAAACTGAGCTGAGCTAGAAATAAAAGTTTGTCATGAGCTTGGAACAGAGTAGCAAGAGGAAGTTTGCAAAATATTATGTTCAAGATGTCCTCTGCAATTTGACCTACAAAAGTTGAGTCTTCCCTGACTTTTACTTCTTTGTTGGAGCACTCACCCCTACATGAAAAACTCTCACCTTTCTCCATGGCATATATAAGCTTCCTTGATTCATCTTTAATGTAAGAGCCAATTTTAAAGGTAAGCCAATTGGAATCGCCTTTCTTCTCTCCAGCCATTACTTTACCCTTGCCATATGAATCTTTGCTTGAGCCTGAGCCATCTTCCCTGCATCGCCCAATACCAAGTGTGAGCCACTTGGTATAAGGCTGCTTACTAATATTCTTTTCTCCCTCTTCACTGAGAATGCTATTCCAGCTGGTTCTCATCCTCTTCATACTATGGAAGAACCTTGAATTTTCAGGTTCTTTCATGGAAGCCATCAACTTTTTCTGAGGTACCTCTAATAAACCATCTCACCAACCCCTCTAATTAAATAGAATTAAAACTTGTATTTTAAGGAACTGTTCAGCTATTTCAAAAGTTCCGTGCGAAATTTTTTGAGCCCTCCTTTTTTCAATCAAAATTTGACATTGAATTCAGTATTCTGCTTTGGACAGCTTATAGAATCTTAATATTGTAACATCTTATGACTAACCACCTATCTTCACCAATAGTATTGACTATTTAGTCTCCCATGGTAAGTTATGGGACCATCACCTTGAGAAGACATTGTTTAAATTTCTAAAAGAATTTATGTTAAAGTGACAGGTCATGTTAATTAAAATTAGGTTGAACTTAAACAGACACACACTAAGCATTAACTAGTGTGTACCATTTCAAATGAAGCCACATCAATTTTCCTTTCCAATGGCTTGTGAAACTTTGGTTGTTTTGAATCCGGTTTACTCTTTTTACATGTGCCAACCATAACATCATATTATTTCGTAGCAGTCATACACTATTATTTTAATGAAGGTATAACATTTTTCAAAACACCATTGAAATTATTGTATATTAGTTTGACTAATATTATATGAAAAATTCTTATTTTAAAAAATTATAAAACAGTTTGATAAAAAGGCTGGAATAAATTGCTTTATATATAACAAATGTATCACCAATGATCAAACTCTCCCTAATCTCCCCACTTCAATTATAGAATACAATCATTGCATTTCCAGACATACTTCTCAATGAAACATTTCATCAAACATTTTACTGATATAATTTCCATTTCCTTAAGACAAATGTTAAATGGTTCACATACATTGTCTATGCTTTCATATTACATATCTCTATTGAAAGCTATCACTGTAGCACAAGCTGAGGTAAACATTGATAAAGATTGTAGATTCTGGTTTTACAGCCACTAATTGCATTTTCTTGTAATTTCTTATATCCTTTCAAAATATCTGCTATGTTTATCTTACACTCATCTCTTTCAAGAAGACTAAATACCTTCATCGCAGTTTGTGAGCCACTTCATGAGCTCTATAGATACTCTTACATTTGCATATATGTCCTCAACTTCTTAAAAAATAACTTAAACATTTTCAAAACATCTTTGATAATGATTGTAAAGAGTTCATAAATCCTCTTCACTACTTTTATTTGACTGTTAATGTTTCCACTCTGGCTGTATGGTGCATCTTCAATATTTTTCAACCACAGATTCTACAAGACCAAAATACTTTGAGGCATTTTGTCAAAATACTTAACATTTTACATGAAGAAAGTCATATTTATATTAATATAAAACGAAACCAACCAAAGTTTGCAGTTTGACAGAAAACAACAGTATCAAAGACAAAACAGCAGCAAAACTAAAAGGTCGACCATAGCCAGGTACATCAACTAAAAGGCTGAGCTTCTAAGCTAAAAGTAAAACCAAAAAGATCTACAAGTTCCTAAATTCTGAAACAGAGATATAAGGCAGCCAAAACAGTGCTGCTAGAGACCAATCCCAAAATTAAGTTTATCTGAATACATATCTGGCAAACATAATGAAGACATTTCAATCATACAATTCTTTCTCCATCACCAATGACGACCCAGCAATAGCTACATACATTATTCATTATTCAATCTGAAATTAACATTATTCTACTACAAAACATCTATTATTTAAAAAAAATATATATAAACAATAAAAAATTTCTAACTATTTCAGACTGTTTTGATATTACTATTAAGATCAGAAAGCACGAACCTAAAATTAGAAAATAACATATTTTATGATAGAAAAAACATAACAGAAAACAAATATGATCTTTATTTTACAAATTAACAGAGCTTGATAAATCCAGCTGCAATCTGAACAAATACTAACGGTTTTTAAAGTTAATATTTTGAACCCTAAGCTCTTTCAAAACCCTTTATTGATGCAGCAGCAAATAGATTTCATTAGTTCAGGAAACAATGGAAATGCAATCACAGAAAAGTGTCTTTAAAACCCTTTTATTGTTGCAGCAGAAAATAGATTTCATTAGTTCAGGAAACGATGGAAATGCAATCACAGAAAAGTGCCTACAACAGGTCAACATGGGCAAAAGCTTAGTCGCATGGATACACAGCCTCTCCCACAATGCTCGAATACTCCTGGCCATTCATTCACCTCCCCATTATCAATATCTATACGAATTATACAAGTGATATAGCCATCACCGTCTTCCTCAGTTATCCAAATATAATCCCCCCCAACACAACTCACAAAAGGTCCCAAAACTCGGGGCGATACAATAGCTTCATATTTAGATCCCCACTGCATGCCACCCTTACTAAACTCATAAAAATTCAAAGTATGTAAATATGGTGGGATTTCCATGTCTTCACCTCTACAAACCATTATCATTCTGCCTTTGCACATAACAATTCCTAAGCTCTCTTGCCTTACACGTTGCATTCCTGAAAAGTAAAGAAACTTGCCATTTCCATTCTGATTATACATACCAGCCTTTTGCCCATCTTCAGAAAACAAGTAGATATGTTGGTTCTGGATTAAAATTCTTGGAGAAAAGCCCATTTTCATTCCCATGTCATTCCCTCTTAAAAACCATCTCCGTTCTGCAGATTTATAAATCAAAAAAATAAAATTCTTTCCGTTCAGAACATAATCATTTGCAATTATAACAAATACCTCATATGTCTTTCCCTCTGGGTCAAACTTGATGTGCACAGTGGCTTCATCATCACATTCTTGCATGCAATGTGAAATCTTTCTTGTTCTAGTCAGTTTCACATCTTCAAGATAATGGGTCTCCATAGTCAGTGGATTGATCACTTTAAGGAGTCCATTTCTCCAGTTGCTATAAACCAGGAGGCCCCCATCTCCAGCTTTGAGACACCATCCTGAGTTTTCACCCCTCCACTCATCATTAAACATCTTCTTGTACCAAATCCTTCTACTGACATCAAAGATAGCAAGCCCTTTGTCGTCATAAAGATCCATCACCAGCCACATTTGCTTATTGCTCTGCTCCCACATATTGTGAAACTGAACAGAGCTAGAAATAAAAGTTTGCCATGATGTACAGACGGCTTGAGCTTGGAACAAAGTAGGAACAGGAAGTTTGCAAAATATTATGCTCAATACGTCCTCTGCAATTTGACCTACAAAAGTTGAGTCTTCCCTGACTTTTACTTCTTTGTTGGAGCACTCGCCCAAACTCTCACCTTTCTCCATGGCATATATAAGCTTCCTTGATTCATCCTCAATGTAAGAGCTAGTTTTAAGGGTAAGCCAATTGGAGTCGGCTTTCTTCTCTCCAGCCATTACTTTACCCTTGCGATATGAATCTTTGCTTGAACTTGAGCCATCCTCCCTGCATGGCCCAATACCAAGTGTGAGCCACTTGGTATAAGGCTGCTTACTAATATTCCCTTCTCCCTCTTCACAGAGAATGCTATTCCAGCTGGTTCTCATCCTCTTCATACTATGGATGAACCTTGAATTTTCAGGTTCTTTCATGGAAGCCATCAACTCTTTTTTGAGGTACCTCTAATAAACTATCTCACCAACCCCTCTAGTTAAATAGAATTAAAACTCGTATTTTAAGGAACTGTTCCGCGTGAAATTTTTTGAGCCCTCCTTATTTTCAATCAAAATTTGACATTGAATTCAGTATTTTGCTTTGGACAGCTTATAGAATCTTGATATTGTAACATCTTATGACTAACCCCCTATCTTCACCAATCGTATTGAGTATTTAGTCTCCCAAGATAAGTTATGGGACCATCATCTTGAAAAGACATTGTTTAAATTTCTAAAAGAGCTTATGTTAAAGTGACAGGTCATGTTAATTAAAATTAGGTTGGACTTAAATAGACACGCACTAAGCATTAACTTCAGTTGTTTTGAATCCGGTTTACTCTTTTTAAATGTACCAACCACAACATCATATTATTTCATTGCTGTCATATACTATTATTTTAATGTGATATTTAAATTCATTTAAACTAGTATGTAATAATTATCAATTTCCTCTTATTTTACCTTCCCACCCTCTCTTAGTTCATTGTGGTTGTCTATAGATTGTAAGTTTTATTGTATAATATTACATAAATATAAATTAATATTGTATTAAATATTTAATAATATCTAATAAATATTTTCTGTTTAAGTTATTATTTAATAATTATTAATTAATTATTTAAACGTATTAAATATAAATTAAATTATATATTATCAATATATAATATATAATTTAATTTATATTTAATATGTTTAAATATATAAAATATGATGTTATGCTAGTGCATGTAAAAGAGAGTAAGCTAAAGGACCTAAAGTTTGGCAAGCAAACTAAAATGGAAATGGAAATTGAGGTGGGCCAACTATGTGCTAGGGGAAGACACTTTTTTAAACTTCATTTCAGATTACAGGTAAATTTTATGAGAAAGATATTATGTTAAAGTGACATGTCATGCTAGTTAAAGTGGGCTTTAAGCTAATTCATACAAGATTCGAAGTGGGTTTTAAACTAGGTATTTGAATTCATACAATTTATTATTATTTTTTATCATTGATAACCCTAAGATGAGGCATAGGGAAAGGTTTTGGAGACACATCTTGGGTTGTTCCCACTCCAACATGACATGGTGTTGGATTCTACTATGGGTGCCCCAATTCAACATGGTTTGTGGCTGTTATGTTTTGGGAAAAAAGAAAACATAGAAGTTATGTTTGTAAGACAAGCACTTCTACTTGGTGCATTTTTTCACTATTACTTCTTGAATCTTTTTTCTTTTGATTTTGTGTTGTGCTACTCCTATTTTTTTGTCTTTATAATCCCATGTTTTTACCTTGTATAGAACATTCTCAAATTATTGAGTCCCTCACAATTTATTGAGTCAAAGCTTAATTGTCTTATTATGACATTTCAAGTACAACATTTTATAGTCTTGTATCAAAGGTCTTGTTATTTTAATGGATTTAGGAGGCTACAAGCACATAATTATTTGAATAATGAGAATTGCAAAGACATGTACATGATCAAATATTTCTCCTTATGTAACTTGATTAAAGAGCTACAATATCTCCATAATTATATTTTTATGTATGGTATGATGTTTATTTAATCCAATAGATTGTAATATGCCCCAAATTACATTTTTCTTTCTTTTCAATAATATTTTATTAGATTTGGTAACATGCTTGTAATATAAGTGATATTATACACCCTTTCTATATCAAAAAAGGAATTTACTACTAAATTGATTAGTTCATTAACAAATTATTCAATCATTTATCTTCTAATACTGTATTATCAAATATTACTTTCTATTAATACAAATTGTACTAGATCTTGACCAATAATACATTATATAAATCTCATCATCAAACTACATAACATAATTCAAAACATCATCCTATTAATATTATTATTTATTAGTTGAATTAGATGTTATGAAAAAACCTTCATTTATAAAAACTGTGAAACTATCTGATAAAAAGGCTGGAATGAATAGTTTCATATCACTAATAATCAAACTCTCCCTACTTAAATTATATGATACAATCATCACATTTCCAGAGATGCTTTTAAATGTCTCTATTGAAAGCTCTTATTGTAGGTTGATAAAGATTGTAGAGTCTGGTTTTACAGCCACCAACTGCATTTGCTTGTATATCTTTTGCTTGATTTTACAGCCACCAACTCATTTCTTTAAGAAGAGAAAATATCTATGACACAGTTTATGCACTCTATTGATACTGTGTCTATCTTGCAACTGCACATTCTGTAAGATCAAAATACTTTTGACATATTTTTCCTAAATGCTACATATGCTATATACAGTCTTCAATCTGAAATTAACATTAAATTATTTTCAAATATCTATCATTATTAACAGAAATATAAAAAATAAAATATAGAATTTCTAATCTGCTTTAATATTACTGTTAATATCAAAAGGCACGAACAAAATAAAAAAATAACATATTAAATGACAAGGAAAACTTATCTATTAGAATAAAAAAGAATTAAAAAAATGTAAGAGATACTTTTATTCTTAAAATCAAATTTATCTGCCTTTCAGATTTGATTTTTAAAAGTTGAAAAATAAATACATAAATACATAAAAATAAAGAAATATATTATTAATCTAAACAAATAATACTTGTTTTTAAGATAATTTCTAATATATCCATACAATATTTTGAATTATTGATGGTGCAGCACATATATGCATTGGTTCAGGAAACAAAACACCAGATCTCAGAAATCTAAGAGCATGGGAAAAAGCTTAGTGGCATGGATAGATGCACAACCACAGGCTCATGATATCTTTGCGTGTAAAACAACCTATTTTCTGTGGGCAGTATTCATCTTCAAGATAATGGAAGTGCATAGTTAGTTGTTCTACTGTTATAAACCAAGAGGCTCTGAGATACTCATCATTAAACATCTTTTTGTACTAACATCAAATATAGCAAGCCATTTAGAACACTCACCCGTTTCATCATAAAAGTCTATCATCAGTCACATTTGCATATTGCTTTGGTCTCACAGATTGTGAAAGTGAACAGAGTTAAAAAAAAAACAAAAAAAACTTTTGTCATGAAATAAAAATGGTTTGAACTTGGAACAGAATATTAAGAGAAAGGTTCAAGATATCCACTGCAATATGACCCACAAAAATTGATACTTCCCTGACTTTTACTATCTTGTTTGTGTCATCTCTACACAAACTGATTGTAAGTGTGGACCACATTGATGAACTCTCCCATCTTTACTCTGCATCCTTGACCTCAAACATGTCATATATATGCTTGCTTAATGGTTCATCTTCTATGCGTGAACTAATTTTAAGGGTAAGCTAGTTGGTATAAAGTTCAGTTGATCCAGAATCGCCTCTTAACCAACTCCTATGCTTAAATAGAGTTAAAATTTACTTTCTAAGAAATGTTAGTTTAGTTTTAATTTTCTTTGACTTAGTCAAACATTCATGTTTGGAATGAAGTTTTAAAAAGTATTAAGTTTGAAAATATATAGTTAGGCCCATTTCAATTATTCTTTAGACTGGTTTGCCAAATTTTAGATTCTTTCAATAAAATTTTAAAAATATTAAAGTATGAAGTCCTAAAACACAGTGTTGTGCCCACTTCAATCATGTTCATTGATTTGTCAAACTTACCCATATTTTAAATGAAGTTTTAAAAATGACACTATACACTATTTTTTATATCTAAACAAAATCCATTACTGAATTGTTCAGCTCATTAACAAACTTATTCAATTATTTATCCTCTAATAATATATTATCAAAAATTTCTTAAATCGTAACCAATAATAAATCATACAAAACCCATCATCAAATTGCATAACATTATTTAAAACACTATTAAAATTATTGTACCTTACTTTGGCTGAGATTATTTATAAAAATTGTAAAACGGCCTGATATGTAACAAATGTATCACCAAATCAACTCTCCCTAATCTCCCTCAATTCAATTATAGAATTCAACCATACATTTCAATAGAACATTTCATCAAACATTTTACTTGTATAGTTTCCATTTCATCAAGACAATTGTCAAATGTTTCACATATATTGTCTATGCTTTCATATTTTACATATCTCCATTGAAAGCTCTCACTGTAGCACAAGCTAAGGTAAGCATTGATAAAGATTGTAGATTCTGATTTTACAGCTACCCACTGTATTTGCTTGTAACTCCTTATATCCTTTAAAAAGATCTGCTATGTTTATCTTACAGTCATCTCTTTTAAGAAGATTAAATAGCTTCATCACAGTTTGTGATTCAGATCATGCACTCTATTGATACTCTTACATTTGCATATAGGCCTTCAACTTCTAAAAATAACAACTTAAACAATTTCAAAACATCTTTGATAATGATTGTAAAGTGTTCATAGATCCATTTCGCTACTTTTATTTGGCTGTTAATGTTTCCACTCTGGCTTTATATTTTCAATAGTTTCAGGTGTGTATATTTTGCAACCACGGATGAAGACCAAAATACTCCACATTCTGCATAAATTATTCATCTGAAATTAACAGTTTTTATTATAAAATATCTATATTTTAACAAAAATATAAATAACAAAATATTTCTAACTATTTCAGACTGTTTTGATATTACTGCTAAGATCTGAAATTAAAAAATAACATATTTTATTATAGAAAAAATACAACAGAAATGAAATATAATCTTTATTTTACAAATTAACAGAATTGCAAATGCCAATACTAACTGTTTAACTGTTTTTAAAGTTAATTTCTAATATAACCCCTTAATATTTTGAATCTTAAGCTCTTTTAAAACCCTTTATTGATGCTATATAATAATAGATTTCATTAGTTCAGGGAAAAAATGGAAATGCAATAACAGAAACAATGGAAAAGCTTAGTCGCGTGGATACACAGTCTCAAATACTCCTGGCAATTCATTCACCTCCCCAACACAAGTCACATCAGGTTCCAAAAATATTTAAATCCCCACTGCAAGATTCATAAAAATCAAAGTATGTGCTTCATCTCTACAAACCATTATATTTTGCTTTTGCACATAATAATGGTTAGTGGATTGATCACTTTAAGGAGTCAATTTTTCCAGTTGCTATAAACCAGGAGGCCCCTATTTCTAGCTCTGAGAAGCCCTTTTAAGTTTTCACCCCTCAACTCATCATTAAATATCTTTTTTACCAAATCTTTCTACTGACATCAAAGAAAACAATCCTTGTAAAATTCTCACTTGTGTAATCATAAAGATCCATCACCAGCCACATTTGCTTATTGCTCTGCTCTCACATATTGTGAAAGTGAATAGAGATAGAAATAAAAGTTTGTCATGAAGTACAAATGGCTTGAGCAGCATAGACAGGGGAAGTTTGCAAAATATTATGTTCAAGATGTCCTTTGCAATTTGACCTATAAAAGTTGAGTATTCCCTAACTTTTACTTCTTTGTTGGAGCCCTCCCCCTACATGAGTTGATTCCAAGTGTGGACCAACTTGACAAACACTCACCTTGCTTGATTCATCCTCAATGCAAGAGCCACTTTTAAGGATAAGCTAATTGCAATCACCTTTCTTCTCTCCTGTCATTACTTTACCCTTGCCATATGTACCATGTGTATCTTTGCTTTAGCCCTGCATGACCCAATACCATGTGTGAGCCAATTTTAAGGGTAAGCCAATTGAAATCATCTTTCTTCTCTCGAGTCATTACTTTACCCTTGCCATGTGTGAGCCATTTGGTATAACGCTGCTTACTTGAATTTCTTTCAATAACATTCTTTTCATTTTCTATTCTCACCCTCTTCATACCAGCTGAATTGTCAGGTTCTCTCCAAGAAGCCATCATCCCTATGTGAACTGTGAGGTGCTTCTAACAAATCCTCTTAGTTAAATAGAATTAAAACTTGTATTATAAGGAATCTTTCATTTATTTTAAAAGTTCAGTGTCAATTTTTTTTTGGAATCTTATGTTGTTTTCAATCAAAAGTTGACTTTTGGTTCACAATTTTGTTTCATGCGAAAGAGGTTATAGGCCGGACTTAAACATCACACACTAAGCATCCACTAGCACTAGCGTGTGCTGTATAATTTTTGGGCATCTTTATTTTTTGACTTTGTCGGCTTGCCATACTTCTAATGCTTTGAATTGAGTTTTAAAATGTATCAAGTCCCAAAGCACATACTTGAACCCATTTCAATTACCCTTCCCTTTGGCTTGCCAAACTTCCCATGCCTTGAATGAAGTTTAAAAATGTATCAAGTCCCAAAAGGCACAGTTGGCCCCACTTCAATGGCAGTTTAGATTGGCTAAACAAACTTCCTATGCTTTGAATACACTAGCCATAAATTACTCTCTAGCTGTCATACAAGACTATTTAAATGAATTCCCTCTTGTCTTGTCTTCTCACCTTTTAGCTCATTGTAGTTGGCCGTATATTATAAGTTTTATTAAATATAATTTTAAATTAATATAATTTAAATCATATTATATATTTTATATTATAAATAATTATATAAAATAATAATTAAATAATAGTTAAAATATATTAAATATATTTAAATATCATATATTAATAGTAATGATTAAATAAATACTCAAAAAAATAGCTCTATGACATTTCACATTTGCATCTGATCATGAAAGGTGGGCAAGGCAAAACTAGTTCTTCAGACAAACAAAGTATGTGCTTGAAGATACAAAGGTCTGCTTGGGGAACAAGGTCCCCCCTCCTCAAATTTTAGTAAATGAAGGACGGACAATGGTGAAGTCAAGAAAGACAATTAGGACAAAAAGAAGAAGGGTGAACCCTAGCAGAAGCAAGGATGGTAGGAACCCTAATCCATGGGCGAATCAACCATTACGAAAGGATAATACATTCAATATACTGCATAGTATCAAGGAGGGATCTTCAAACTAGTTCCCCAGAGAATGACATTACAAGGAAAAGATAGAAATGTTCTATATAATATTTTTGAGGATAGGATTTCCTGACAAAATCTTAGGGTTTCCTGAAAGGAGACGAAGGAAAACCCTATTTCTCAACAATCAAAAGGCAACGAGAAGGAATAACCAAAAATGAGATAACAGATAAATTGATAGTGGAATGTAGAGATGGAATAGTAGAAGCATCACAAAAAAATTGCCATAAATATGGTGTCCTCGCTAGATGGAATGGTTTTGGAATCCCGATAGAACTAATAGTTAAATGGTTCTAGAGGGCTTTTAAACAAGTAAACATTATGATTTTATCAGCAACAAAAATTATATATTGCTTGTCCAGTATATTTGAAGAATAGTTTTTTAAAAGGAGAATCACCTCGATGATTTTAAATTTCTAGACTGGTAATCCAATTTTAATCCCAAGAACTTAGAAAATTTTAAAATAGAAAGAAATTGCCAATAGAATTAGTGAATAAAGAAATTATCAAGAAAATAGGTAATAAGATGAGAATTTATGTAGGTATGGAAGAAGGAAAATTCACAAAATCAAATTTTATTCTAGTTGTTAAATAGATATAAACATAGAAAATTTAAAACCCATGGAGGTTAGGATTAAAGAATCCTCCTACCTCATTCACCCAAACTTCTTTAGAGGCTCACTTAGGGAGAATGATACCCTAGATGAGGGGGAGAACCCTAGGTCATCAGATTTAGGACTAGATGCAGTAGTGAGATTCAATGATAATCACGAAGGGTTCGTGATTGAAAAGAAAAACAAGGATGTAGAAGTAGTAATGGAGGAAGGGAAGATTGTGGAAACACAAATTATGGAAATAGATAGAAAGTATGAGGGGTTTTATGGAATGAAGGAAAAACAACCTAAAAACATTAGAAGGAAGGAGACCCATAGTATATATAAGAGGATGAATGAGGGGTGCAAGAGGGATGACGTCGAAATAGATTTTTGCAACAAAGGTACGAATGGGGAAGGAAAGGATAGGGAGACAACTGAGGAAGAGGACATTAGTATTGACCAATACAAGAAATCCTTAAAAGATATTTTAGATTAGACATAAAGGATGAGGGAGGAGGTTAATCAAGAACTAAGTAATTTATAGAGAAGAGCGGATTTAATGAAGCATGGGATGAAGGGGGAAGATTGTGTGAATTTAATGAAGAAATGGACAAAGAGTTTAATGATAACTAAAGGGTAGAGCTAGAAGATTTGAATGAATTCTTAGTCTTAGACCTTATCAAGGAGGACAAAGGGTTGACTGGAAGTAGTCGAGACATGTTAAGGATAATGGTTGATTCTTTAAATATAGAATTGTTGGGGGGGGGGGGGGGAGCTATAGGCGGGAAGGGGAGGAATATATTGAAGGTCAAAAGGAGGAAGCCAATTCAGCTAGGGCTGTTGCAAGAAATGCAGAAATGGAAAGTTGGGAAGTTGAGGGGGAGCCAGCTATAGGAACCTCAGTTGGGTTGGGTATATTATGGAATCCAAGGAAAGTATTCTTTGTAAAGTTGGGAGGTGGTAGATTTTGGATTGGAGGAAGGGTGAAAAGAACATGTTGTTCCATGGACTTTATAGTGATCAATGTTTATGAACCCTCGACCCATCATTATAAAATAAGAGTTTGGAGAGAAATATAAATCCTTTTTGACTCCTCTCTGAGTCATACTTTTGTCACAGGGGGAAACTTTAATGTTATTTTGAATAGAGAGGAGAAAGTTGGGGGTCTAGGATGGAAAACATAAAAAATGATGGCATTTAAGGATTGGGTTAGTAGGAATGAATCAATAAATATCAGTACAAATAATGGTATGTTCACATGTACCAATCACATAGTAGGATTTAGTAACATCACTGAAAAATTAGATAGATTCTATTTTAGAGGGAGCTTGATTGACTTTAATTTTGAGTTGGACTCTTCTATATTCCTTGCCTCACATTCAAATCATTTCCCAGAATCTCTCTGGATAAAGGAAAATAGAAAACCCTCTAGATGCCTGTTCAAATTTGAGAAAATGTGGTTTAGAGATGCTAAGTCAATGATCTCATTGGAACAATGGTGGAAGGAGGAAATTTTTAAAGGATCAGGAGCCTTTATATTTATGGCAAAGCTAAAAGCTATCAAAAGGAGACAAACAATGGAATAATGATGGTTTTAGGAATATTTTTTAGAGCAAGGAAGAGATAGAGAAGGAAATGGGAGAACTAAATGAATAGGTTTTAAATGAAGGCATGAATTAGGAGAGATTTTTGAGAGAAATTTTTTTATTAAGAAGATATGAAGATGTTTTGGCCAAAGAGGAAATCTTCTGGAGGCATAAGTCAAAGAGATTTGGCTTGCAGGAGGAGATAAGAATACTAAATTCTTTCATAATAGTACAAAGATAAGGAGGAAGGCCAATATAATAGTGAAATTAAGGAAATAAAGTGGGGATGTGGTGGAAAAATTGGAAAATGTATCTAAAGAGGTGATAACCTTCTTTTAGGATTCGCTAAACAACAACGAAGGCTCTTCATTAAGATCTCAAGAGAATAGCCTTTGAAACATTTCATCCCTTATTAATAGGGAACAAAATAAAAGTTTAATCACAAAATTCTCAAAATGAGAAGTGGAGGAAGCCCTAAAACAACTTCATCTAGACAAAGCCCCAGAGCCGGATGGATTCCCAACCTTCTTTTATAAAAAATGTTTGTCCTTTGTAGGGGATGAAGTGATGGAGGTTTTGGAAAGTATTAGAAATTAAGGAATAATCTTAAGGGAGATTAATAATACTTTTATAACACTTATTCTGAAGAAATAGAACAATCTAATCTAGATGATTATAGACCGATTTCGTCATGTAATACTATTTACAAGATCTTAACAAAAATAATGGCAAATAGATTGAAGATCCTACTCCCATAAATTATATCTAATGAACAAATAGGCTTTGTTCCGAGGAGATCTATTTTGGATGGGGTTATTATAGCCAAGGAGGAAATTCATACTATTCAATGTAATAAGGTCCCTAGTATGCTTACTAAATTGGACATTAAAAAGGCCCGCGATAAAGTGGATTGAAGATTTCTTTGTAAGTGCTTGGCGGCCTATAGCTTTTCGAAACAATGGATTAATTTAGTTTTTGAATGCATCTCTATGCCTAGAATTTCAATATTAGTAAATGGATCTCTAGAAGGTTTCTTTAAAATTTATAAAGGATTACGCTAGGGGGATCCTCTCTCTCCTTTTATTTTTATTATTATGGTGGAAGCCCTTGAATAGGGAAAGAGAGAAGGAAAGAGTAAAGGGGATAAAAATTACAAGTGAATTAAAACCAACTACTTGCCAACAATTTGTGGATGACACTATGCTATATGGGAAGGCAAAAATAGAAGAGGCTAGGAGTATCAAGAATATATTAGTAGAATATTCGGAGGCTTCAGGACAACTTATCAATAGAGATAAGTCAAAGATATTTTTCTTTAATACAAAATTTAACTTAGAAATTGAAATCTTAAATTTCCTAGGATTCAAGAGAGAAGAATTCCCCAGTAAGTACTTAGGTCTCTTGTTAGATAGAGGGAAGAAACTTACGAGTTTGTGGAAAGAGGTTTTATCCAAGGTGGAGAAATGAGTGGAATCCTGGAAAGGAAAATGGCTCTCAATAGCTAGGAGGGTTACGATGTTGAGATCTATTCTTTCTGCTATCCCTATATATCATATGTATTTCTTTAATATGTTGATAGAGATAAGGAAGATCTAGAGAGGATGAGGGGGGTAAATCTTAAAATACTAGGAGACCAAAATGTATCCTTAGGCACGAAGCTGATGTGGAAAATGATTAGGGAACCACAATCAAAATGGGTTAAAATTATTGGGTACAAATATCTAGATGGAAATGATCTATTGAGCATTCTTCATCATGAGTCCCCTCCTAGTAGATCAAGATTATGGAATTTTATGAAGGAATGCATACCACTTATTAGAGACAAGGTTTCATAGAGTATTGGGAATGGAAAACAAGCTCTTTTCTAGGAGGATTCTTGGGGCGGACACCCAATTCTCCAAACCCTTCAAGGAGATTAGGAATCTATAGATTACCTTAAGGAGAGGATGGGAATTTATGTTAAAGACTATATGATCATCTTGAGTGGAAATCTAGCTTTGGGATTGAATTGGGAGATAGGTGGAACCTCTAATTTATTGACAAATTTCAAAGATGGGATGTTGGAAATCTTGGAATCTAGGCTAATTTCCCCCAACTCTAGGGAAGATAGGATTGTGTGGACAAGGTCCAAAAAAGGGGAATATAACACCAAAGATGGGTATAAATCCCTTTATAAGACTCATAATCTCTCTAGAACAAAGTTACCTATAGATTTGTGCTAGAATAAGGATTGCTTACCAAGGGCAGGTATGTTTGCATGGACGGCCTTACAACATAAGATATTAACAACATAATGTAATACCCCAAAATTGGCACCTTACAATTTTAATCAATTTTGATGCATTTCTTCAAATTTCTACATCATCGAAGTCCTATTGTACTAGGCAATTCTGTCCCCTAACTGACTTTATTTGATTTGGTGTCAAATGCAAAAAATCCTAAATTTGCATTAATTATACACTATATTTAATTCCTAAAATATTTGACATTTATTGGCTAAAAATCCCTATGAATAATTAATTTAATTCTAAAGTCCTAAGTACTTTTAAATTAAATTAATTCCACCCCCTTTAGCTAATACACATCAAAGGAATTAAATAATATTTGGTTATTTGAATGGACATCTTTATTTGGATTTAATTATTCAAAATAACTCAAAAAGCCACCCATGTGGCAATATTCATTCATTTAATTAAATAAAATTCACCAATTTGTCTCACCTTTCTCCATGGAGATGAAGAGTCAGCCATTTCTTTCCAAGAAACTCTTCATCCTTCTCCCAGACTCTTCTATATTATGAACCTTCTTTTCTTCATTTTGGGGAGGCAATTTGGAGAGTACCAAAACTATAGTGGATTTTTGTCTCAATTTTCATACTTTTAAAACTTTTTATTGCATAATTAGAGTAATCCTCATTCTAATATAGTTGCACTTTCATATTAATTAGTTTGCTTATTGTGTTTTAGTTTAATTCTCATATTCATCTTCAAGCTTCTTAGATTAAATCTGCACTTTCATTCTTAGATTATTTTGCATCTTCATTTTAGATTAATTACAATTTGATTATCTTCATATCTTTCAAATCCTCCATTTTAGAATTGGTCTAATGGTTGTTGGCTCTTGTTCTGAGATTTATGAGCGTGCCGCAAAAAGTTGTGCTTTCATTAGCAATCTTTTGCATGAAAAAGCACTATCTCATGCAAGTCCTTGCATTTTCTTGCATGATGCCTTGTACTTCCTCGTACGAGACTTGCCATCAGTGTTTTAAAAATTTCTCAATTTTTGCAATTTACTGTTACTATTTCCTGACATTTATTATTTGTTGTTGTTTGTATATCTTTGATTTTTCTGACAACATAATAGTGGGTTGCAAGACGCTTGTAGAAGACATAAAACTTGCTAACGGTTTGCTTGCAGGATGGTTGTCAAAGACTATCTTAAAATGTTGTGCTTGTTTACTATTTTTTACTCACATAGTATAACTAGGGCCTTGTTAAAATTTCTTAAGGATCTTGATAGCAGGATAGGGTAATAGGCTCTTCATTACATGGAAGTGATGCCCATGGATGAACCCGAGACCTAGATTTTGCTAGCATGATAGATACCTAGGGAAGCAAGGAAAGGTAGTGAATCTTTGGCACGTCTACTTGTTAGGGGATTATGCTCTTCTCTCTTTGAGAGAACCAGAAACCCAAAAGCTTGTGGATTGGTTAAGGAGGAACTAGCTCGATGATGAATATGTCTTGCATGTTTGGGTAAGGTGAAGAGGTAGAGAAGTATGCTCTTCTCTCTTTGAGAGAATCAGAAAATCAAACCCTTGAATCTGAGCCAAGTTTGTGTCACCTTTAGAGGGCCTGCTAGAAGTTGAACCTTCGAGAACAACCCAAGTGAGTACATACCTATTGCCAGTGATTCCACCTCACTATAATAAAGAAAGCTTTTTTGAGTCTAAAGACTCCAAGCCATGTTAACTTCTTTCTCTTGATTTTGACTATCATCTTGAGAAAGCTTTGTCTATTGTATTGAGTAACGCTGCTCCTAGCCCTACTTGTGGGGGTGTATGAATTTCAGGTGTCAGTGTGGCTGCGAGGCCCTAGCCCTGTATCAGGGGCACTGGAGGTTAGTGTGAATAGAATCCCACTAAACACTTTCTTAGTTAGTTGCCTACTTAGATCACCTCCGAAAGGAGACATAATATTTGCACAGGGAGGGGGAAGAATCTCTCCCCTAGATTCTCACCATAGGCATGCACCTGGATGTTTAAAGGTGGTATATGACACTAGCCCCTACTTCAAGGGTAACCTTTGAACATATATTATTGAGTCCTTGGAAACACCAAAACCATGGGTGCCCTCTAGGGGGCGACATGACTATATGAGGTGCATGCATGCACATAAGTTGTGAGGCATGGATTTTGTCTTCTCTACCATTTTCTTTGTAGGGATAACTATGTGTTTGTTATCGAGTCTTAAACTATCCATCATGATTAAACAAAGACTCCCATGATTCTACCAAGTTGCTTTGTCCTTGGTAGAGCTGTTTGCGACTACTTCTTGCATCAATATTGCTTGATCTAAAACTTAATTCTTATAAATGATTTCTTGCAACATTCAAACTAAGATTTCTGATTCAAAATATCTAAAAACTAGAAATTCTATCAGAGAGAAGTTTAGGTCGTGCCTCGAAAATTGATGTTTGTCTCAAAATCTATGTCAAACTATCAAATTTTGGTCTTTTCCCACGTGAGATTTTAGAATCTAAGCATTTCCTCACGTGAGCTAGCATTTTCTCATGCAAAGCCTGGCATTTTCTCACATGAACCAACACTTTCTCACATGAACTTGTACCTTGATTTCTAAAACAATGAGCTATTTCCCGTTGACTGGTCAACTTTTTGCCTAATCTAATTTTTGTCTGAGATCTGTTTGCCTATTCCCCTATTGTCCACTATCTAAAACTGAGTGTCTCGAGTTGTGAACCGAATGATTTTTCTTAAACTCACATTGTCTCTTTGTTATTTTTCTCATCCTATCTGTGCTTTTGTACCTTGCAACGTGATAGTCACATCTCGGTTGTTCTAGCCATCCTCTTGACGATTTGTGCTAGGTGCATTTCACATCTTGGCTATTCTAGCCTCACTTGCCTTTTTTCTATTCCTAGAGATAGAGTTATAGCATAATCCCAAGTCCTCTCTCATCACTTAATCTTTGTCTATGCCTATTATGACTAGAAGTGGCAACACATTCCCTATTTGTAGTATCAGACAAGGTAGAGGTAGATCCCGTAATCAAGGAAGAGGTTGTTCTGAACCCATTATTCAACCTGAGTGTCAAAAGGGATCCTCAAGTTCCTCTTCATGGAGTACATTGAAAGATAGCCCATCTCAATCATCATCTCTAGTATTCCAGGCATGTAATAATCCACTATTTCAAGTACAACCTGACTTATTATTTCAAGAGTAGAATGACCTATTATTTCATGACTTTGGGAGGCCACTTCCTCGAACCAGCCCTATTAGCCTTATCAAACCTATCGAATCTCTCAAATCTCTCAAACCTATCGATCCTTTTGTTCCTCTCAATGCACCCAAAGTTACCTTAGCCGCACCCTTTTGACATCATTTGCTTCATTTTATTGAGTCTTCAGCTGTTGCATAGTTCCACATTGACAAGATGGTAGACCCATTCGACTTCCAACTGGGCCAATATAGTAAAAGTCATGACCAATCTCAAAATGACCAACATCATGCTCAATCTCAAAATGATCAAATTTATGATCAATCCCAAAATGATGAGAATCAACACCAAGCTCTAAACAAAACTCAAGGTGGTCAGCAAGCATATCACTATCGTCCTCCTCCACATGACCAGAGTCAAGATCAGGCCCCAAGCATTTATGAGATTCTTGGTAATGAAAATGAGGTAATAACCCAAAATGACATAGATTTTGTGAAAGCCAACAAGAGTCTTATCAAGATGATGGAGATCCTCCTTCTAGAAGAGAAGTAAAAATACTTTCTTGAGCTAGCCAGACAAGGGGCCAAGTTACCCCCAGATTACCAAGTTGAAACACTTGTGGCCAAAGAAGAGGAGACTGAGACCGCTAAGTTGCAAAAGTTGGTTAGGGACATGCAAGACCAAATTAGTCAACTTGCTAAGGATAAGGATAAACCAAAACAACAGTTCATAATGGAGAGCATCTATCCTTTCCTCTTTGATAAGAGTCTTCACATGCCACCTTTCCCTAAAGGTGTAGAGCTACCTAAATATGAAAAATACTTGGTTACTACTGATCCCCATGATCACTTGAGAGAGTTTGGAACTCTATCTATGGAATTCATACATGACCAGACATACCTCATGCATCTCGTTCCTCGTCGCATGGGTGGACCCGCTATGGAATGGTTTTCTCGATTACCCATTGGAATCAAGACTTTTGAAGAAATTGCTAATCTATTTCTCCAATATTATTTTCATAATATTCAGCATCCGATCAACATCCAAGATCTTTTCAATTTGAAATAGAGACAAGGGGAACCTTTTCTGACATTTCTCCAAAGATGGAGATAACTATGTACAAAGTATCCTTGCAAGTTACTAGAGTCTGAAAGGCTCGACATCTTTTTGGACAATCTTGTCCTAGATTTTGCATATCAAGTACAATTACAAGGTCCCCTAACCTTTGATAGCGTGATTAAGAAAGTTATGCGAATAGAAGCATTTATGATCAAGAAAGAAGAGTTGACTTTGAACAAGGATAACAAACAAGGGCCCTCCTCCTCAAAAAAAGATAAAGGGAAGTTTTTCAACAAGAATAGAGACATTGTGAATGATGGAGTGGTTGACAATGTGACCCTGAAGCTTGTGAAATCTATTTTCAATCTTTCCTCTAGTATACAGATGGTCAAAGCCACTAAGAAGGCCGCAACAGACACTCAACAACCTTCAAGATTTGCTAAAAACAAGCCTTGGACCTCTCGACCCAAGCATGAGTTCACTTCCTTAGGAGAATCACTTGATGTGGTTTAGAATACTCTCATGCAGCGTCAGATACTCGCTCCTTTGGAAAAGCATCTCTATGATCTGCAACCACGACCTCATTGGTGGAACAACAATGCATACTGTGATTATCACCAAAACAACGGTCATAAAGCTTCTAATTGTCTCCAACTGCGCCATAAGATCAAAGATATGATTGAAAATGGTGACATTATTATGGACAACCATAACAAGAATTTAGACCATCAGGCATTTAAAGATCGATTTCCTCCTCATGAGAAAGGTGAATCTTCCAAGACTAAGAATAGCAATGCCAAGGTTAACTACACGTACACTACCAATGACAATGTTATCAACATGATTCAACCTATTGAGGTTGAGTATTGTGATGTGATTACTATCAAGGGGAGTGGGGATGATCCTAAATCTAATACCCCATTTATCTTGCAAGGCCCTGGGTGTCACTCTTCCGAACCTGAATCATCTCAAGATTGTACAAACATTGTTACTCGCTCTCACACAAAAATCACCATTAAGGGTCCTGACCCTTCTACATCTGCTTCAAAGCAACCTATAGATAAAGTTGTTGTTGGCCTTGCCAACAAGAATTTGAAATTAGTCCCTATGCCTAGCACATCTAATTATAGCATTCTAGACCAGCTGCAATGTACCAACACTTAGATCACTATCTTTGAGTTGTTGAAGATCTTGCCTTCTCATAGGGAGATTCTAGATAAACCCCTCACTGAGGCAAATGTCCCAAAAGATTTGGATCTAGATCGGTTTCAATCCATGGTGGGTCACCTGACCTTGCCTCATTATTTTTCCTTTTCTAAAGAAGATGACCACTCGCTGAGCCATCTGCACAATGCTCCTTTGCATATAGAAGTCATGATAGGTCCAAAGCGTGTTCGCCACATCCTCATTGACAATGGTGTTGGCCTTAATATTTTCTCTACTAAGCTACTTACCTAATTAGGCTATGATGAAGATTGCATATATGCCCATAAGAAAATCACTATTAAGGAATATGATGAAGAGGAATGTAAATCCCAAGGTTTAGTTGTGCTGCCAATCCAAGTTAGCCCTGTTGAGAGGGATATCACTTTTCAAGTTCTAGACACTCCCCTTGCCTATAATATTCTATTGGAAAGACCATGGATCCATGAAATACAGGCAATTCCATCTACATATTGCCAATGCATCAAGTTCCCTTTTCATGGAGCGGAAGTGACATTGCCTACCAATACCAACTATTCCTACAATACACTCACATAATCTGCCGACAATTTTGTTCCTACCAATAGAGAGTCCACTAAATTCTATGATGCTAAGCTCAAAGAAATGGAACATACTCTGAAACTCAAGGATATAGACATGGGAGGGTATCAAATTGAACATGTGTTATCATTAGCATCTTTGCCTCTATTTCTGCGTTCCTATGGGAGACCCTTTGAGAACAACAAACCCTCTTCTTTTTCTCCCCAAATAGTTTATGATGGTGCCTTTGTCAAGGCCACAACACCACTAGAGGATGAAGATGAGGAAAGGGCTATTATAGCTTGGCTTTACAAAGGAAAAGAAATATCTAAACAAATCACTCCTACTTGTGACTTAGAATAAGAACCATATAGTGAAGCCTTCAAGATCATGAAGCACTTTGGTTACAAAGGAAGTGGCCCTATAGGAGTGAATGATTATGGCTTTCTCAAACCAATTGAAGACATAGGTCATCAAACCAAGGACACTTCTGGTCTAGGCTTCAAGAGAATCCCATTCCATCTAGGGATCAACAAATTCATACAAGAACCAGAACCAAAACCAGAATGTCAACCAGAGCTTGAAAGCACTATTTCAATAGATAAACTAGAAGATAGCTTTGACGAGGATACTTTTCCATATCCTATTCCTCCATAATTTGTTGCACTCTTTGCAAAACCAGATGAACCTATTATACCTGTCCATCTGGTAGAGACTGATACTGACTTTGATGACACTGCTTTGATGCATCTATTCACATATGAACAATGGAAAGAAACACTAACTGACTATCCCAGTTTTCAGGGTGAACAATATAAGCTACCACACTTCCAAAAGTGGTTTGAACAAGATCAACTTTAACAAGCCATTAATACTAAAAGAGATGGAAATGAGTCAGATGGTATAGTCAGTATTGATGGAATTCCCATATCAAGCATCACCAACTCACATGAGTATGAGTTTGACTCACTATCTGATGCAACTTTTGATAAAGATATAGATGTTGTTCATGTGTATGAAAACCTTCTCAAAGTAGGTGAGGGGTATAGTGTTAGGATGGCCGAGTGTGAATCTACTAATGCTGACATACCCTCTACATCTAACATGAGGTGTCAAGAGGAATCAAACACACCTTTGGATGTGATTGCTTTAGGTCTCAACTTGCTCATCCATGCTTTAGATGAGTATACTATGAACGCACTTGAACTAGCCACTACTCTCTCACTTTGCCATCCTGATCTTATCAACTAGAACTCTCCCTCACCAGCTAGTGAAGTCCTTATGTTCCAGAATGACTACACTTTGGCCTATTACCTTAATGCTATCAAATCTATAATATTTTCCACTAGTGAAAGCAGTGTCAACATGACCGAAGCTGATATCAAGTATCTTAGTCACCAAATTAAAAGAAAAAAGAATAAGTGCTCTGATGGTGAAAACCACATTGTGGCAGTGTCAGAGCCAAAAAAAGTAAAAATAAAAGACATATCCAAGAGTGAAAACCTCTTTGAGGCTCCCGAGGATGAGATAATTGATACACTTCTGAGTCATTTTCAAGAGAGATCATCAGTGCTGATTGAGCCGACCCAACCAGTGAACTTGGGTACAAAAGCTACACCTCAGATTATTCATCTGGCACAATTATTATCTGTAGAAAAAAAAAGAAGAGTTCACTAGTTTCTTTCGAAGTAAGAAAATCAATTTTGCATGGACTTACTCTGATATGCTTGGATTGGATCTCGATCTAATCATGCATCATCTATCTATTGTACTAGGTATTAAGCTTGTCAAACAAAAGCTTCGGAAGATGCATCCACATGTGGCACATTTGGTCAAAGCTGAATTAGAAAAACTTCTCAAAGCTGGTTTCATCAGAGCTATTGACTATGTAGAGTGGATCTCCAATATTGTTCCAGTCACAAAACATGATAAATCTATTTACGTGTGCACAGACTTCAGGGACCTAAATAAAGCATGCCCTAAAGATGATTTTCCTTTCCCCAATATTGATATGATAGTGGACATGACAGCTGGCTACCAAATGTACTCTCTAATGGATGGCTTTTCTGGTTATAATCAAATTAAAATAGCACTAGAAGACCAAGAAAAGATTGCCTTCACATGTGCTTGGGGCACTTTCTGTTGGAATGTCATGCCCTTTGGACTAAAAAATGTTGGAGCTACATATCAAAGGGCTATCACAACTATCTTTCATGATATGATGCCCAAAATAATGTGCATTCGGTGTCACTTCTGGCAAGCTGCTGGGTTATATCATATCTACTAAAGGCACAGAGGTAGATCTTGAGAAATTTCAAGCTATCATGGAAATGCCTCCACCAAAGAACATCAGTTAGATGAGGGGACTCCAAGGTAGATTGCAATCTATTCGGTGCTTCATTTCACAATTGGTCGATAAGTCACAACCATTCACCAAGACTCTACATAAAGGTGTGACCTATGAATGGAATGAAGAATGTAAGACAGAATTCCAACAGATTAAATAATATCTTGCTAATCCACCAATCTTGATGCCTTCTAATCATGGGAAGCCACTCATCCTCTACATTTTACCTATAGGCACATCTTTGGGTGCACTACTGGCTCAAGAGGATCAAAACAACAAAGAAAGAGTTGTATACTATATTAGTAGAACTCTGGTTTCTTATGAGATGAACTATTCTATCATTGAAAAGGCTTGTCTAGAGTGGTGTTTGCATCATAGAAGTTGTGGCACTATATGCTTGCTCACACTACAAGACTTATTGCTAAAATTGATCCATTAAAGTACTTACTTAGCAAAGCTTCCCTTATGGGTAGATTAGCAAAATGGGTCATGATACTCAGTGAGTTTGACATTGAGTATGCAGAGAGGAAAGCTATTAAAGGGAAAGCTATTGTAGATCAACTAGCTGAAGCACCTATAATAGATTATCAACCATTGAGCATTGAGTTTCCAGATGAGTCCATAATGCTTCTTACACATCATACATGGACCATGTTCTTTGATGGATCATTCACCTAGCACGGGTCAGGTGCCGGAATATTATTCATTACACCACAAGGATTTTCTCAACCAAAAGTTTACAAAATGTTGTTTCCTTGTACAAACAACACTGCTAAGTATGAAGCTTTGATCAATGGCATGAAGATAGCTATTGAATGGTGTGTGGATGAACTCAAGGTCTTTGGAGACTCACAATTGGTTATCAACCAAATTAATGATATCTATCAAACCAAGGATGAAAAATTGGTGCCTTATAAATGGATAGTCGATGACCTAAGAAAATTCTTTGCACACATCATTTTCTAGCAGATTCCAAGAGTAGATAATAAAGCATCAGATGCCATGGATAATCTTGCCTCTATGTTACAGATGCTAGAAAATAACTTCCAACATGAGTTTTTGGTGGAAATGTTATGCTACCTAGCCTATAATAATCTTGAATCTAGGATGATCTGTTTAGTCATTGGACATGATTCATCCTGCTACCATCATATTTACTCCTACCTCCAAGACCAAATTATCCCAGATAGTTACACCCGAAACAAAAAATGCCATCTAATCCATAGTGCTTCATGTTATATCATTTTCACTAATGACTTGTATAGGTGAGGTCTAGATAGTACCCTCCTTAGGTGTCTAGAGCTTGACAAGTCCAAACATGTGTTAGCCGAGGTGCATGAAGGCATGTGTGGTTCTCATTCAAGCAGCCTGACATTGGCTCGCAAACTTATTAGAGCTGGTTACTACTGGCCGAACATGGAAAATGAAGCTATACAATATGCCAAATCTTACAAACAATGCCAATTACATGGGAATCTGATCCACACTCCTGCCAAGGAGCTCATTCCATTCATCAGTTTCTGGCCATTTCAACAATGGGTCTTTGATTTGGTAGGTCAAATTCATCCTTCTTCCTTAAGAGGGCACAAGTTCATTATCACTGCTAGAGACTATTTTACTAAGTGGGTCGAGGTAGTGCCTCTCACCATAGCTGATGGAAAATTTGTAGCAAGGTTCATACTAAATTACATCATCTATAGATATGGTGTACCCTCCTCAATAATCATTGACAATGGAGGGCAGTTCAAGAACAAAGATCTAAAAGAGTTATGTACTAAATTTAGGATCATCCAGCATTGATCCTCGATCTATTATCCCTAGGGTAATGGACAAGTAGAAGCTTCCAACAAGACAATTCTCAAGATCATGCATAGAGCAGTTCACAAATCCGGTAGAGATTGACATCCCTAGATTAATCTGGTTTTATGGGCCTATATAATAAGCATTCAAACTCCAATAGGGGCCACACCCTTTACCTTAGTCTATGGTCTAGATTTTGTGTTGCCTATTGAGGTCGAGATTCCTACATTACGAGTCTCTTTGAAGAACCTCATTACTAATGAAGACATTAGAATATCTCAGCTTCAAGAGCTAGAGTTACTGGAGTGAATGTCGGCAAGTAGTGTTTGATCATCTAAGAGCATACCAAAAAAGAATATATAGGAGATACAATAAGAAATTCAGACCAAGGGAATTCCAAGTGGGTGATCTCATCCTTAGAGAGAACCCCAAGAATTAGCAACAGCGGATCAAGAAAGGGAAATTTGAACCAAACTAGCTTGGTCTGTATGTTATCACTATAGCATTTGGGTCTGGTGCTTATCAATTATCTACTACTAAAGGAGAACAACTCAAAGAGCTGATCAACGCTCTACTCCTAAAGAGGTTCTATAGCTGAGGCATCTTCTACATGCTCACGTACATACTTATTTCTGAAAAAGTCCTAAAAATTGCAAAATATCTTAAAAAAATGATCATCTTAGTGAAAACCTGGTAAATGGGTGCTTTGATGTATCTATTATCCTGGTGAAAACTTGGTAAACAAGCGCCTTGATAATACACCAAAAAAAAAAAAAATACAAAAATACAAAAAAAAAAGAAAAATTCAAAAAATACAGAAAGATAAAAAATAAAAAAAAATAAAAAAAGAGAAAAGTACAAAAAAAAAATTAAAAAAAAATGTACCATTGATGAAAACCTGGCAAACAGGCATCATGGTATCAAAAATAAAATCTCTGCCAAGATGGTGAAAACCTGGTAAATAGGTGCCTCTTGTTTCCTCAATGCTATACCTATTGCAACACTGCTTGGCTTGTGCTTTCCTGCTTTCCCGCATTTCCCTTGCTTTAGTTTTCTAGCTCACGTACTTGCTTTTAGTTATCTTCGATGATATGCTCAACTCTACATGGATTGAAACTGGTCACACTTGGGGGCACCTTCCTAGCCTAGGGGGCATTGTCCTATCGCTTTCAAAATATTTTCCTTGCATCTATCACTAGTGGTTCTCACTATGTCTTCCTACTGATGCCTAGCTATTATTGAGGTTTCTCTCCTTGAGGATCTCTCATGTATCGGTCAACAGTGATTCTCACTATGCCTGCCTACCGATACCTAGCTCTTGTTCGGGTCCCTCTCTTTAAGGATCTCCCATACATCAGTCACCAGTGGTTCTCACTGCATCTTCCTACTGATGTTTCATTCTCTCTTGGTTCTTTCTTTCAAGAATCTTCCTTGTATCGATTGCCAAGTGGTTCTCACTATGTCTACATACCGATACTTGGTTAGCGCTCTGATATCTCATTGATACTTTGTCTCTCGCATCGGTCACTAGTGGTTCTCACTAAATCCATCTAATGTCATTGTCCTGTCAAGACTCTGAACATTGTATACTTTTGATTTGACGTCAATCTGCTTAAACTAAAAACTGAATTTGTGACTCTCTGAAGCATGTTGAGCTTTTCTTTCGAGTGCTTGTCTTGTTTCTTTATCAATTCCCCTCGAGTGAATCTATGACATCTATCTTGACTAAGAGATGTGAAGACTGGGGGCATGATCCTTCCTTTGCTTTCTATTTGCTGGTTTAGTTCCAATGATCCGATAAATCCACATAAGAGGGGTGTCCACTATGAGAGCCTTCATCTCATGTTGGATGGCCATGTGTACCTCAACTCCTTTTTATATGGAAACTTTGGTGAGGTTGGTTCTTCTCCTTGTCTTTTGAGTGACTTCTTTCTACTATAAGTGAAATTGCAAACACTCATCTTGTGAAGTGAATGTAAGGGTCACTGCGAGCACCTTTGATATGCTTAATCATTCACTTAGAAAAAGGAATAAACTCCCTCATGTCTAGCGTGTTTGTATGCAAGTGACATTTAGGTCATTCTACAAACAATGCTTTAATGCTTATGTTAACTTGCTAAATCAAAAGGAATAGGTGTTCAGGTCATTTTGGCTTCTTGTGCCTTAATGCTTACACCTCATTCCAAAAAATCTAAGACTAATTTCATACTCATATTATCATGATTTCAATGTCAGTGAGGGTTGTATGGCATCCTATGGCTGTCTGTTACTAAAAACTATATGATGATAATAATGTGGGTCCAACAACCAAGTCCTAGGGTTTGCATCTAGTTTAGGCTTGCATTTTCATTCTAGGCTTGCATTAAGACAATGTTTTGGTGCTCCTTGATTGTTCTCTTTTGGATCTATTCATTGAAGGTTCTCATCTTTTTTCCTGGGTTCATCTTGGCTGCACAAGTATCTAGTCCTTGTTCTCAATCTTCAAACATTCTTTTGGTTAGTACTTGTCATGTATTGCGACATCCTACATGAGATGATTAGTACCATATACATTGCATTTCCATTGCATTCACAAAAGTACATTATCATAAACCCATATGCATATATTCTACATCTACATATTCATCTACATGCACATCCATTATAAGCATAAATCAAATCATATATTGCATTTATTCATCTACCATCTATCATTGCATTTCACAGTTGCATCCATATATCAATACAACATATAAAACATCTACATTTCATATATCAAAAACATCTTGTGCATCTCATCTCTAATCCATACATCTAATGATATAGGAAACATCTCATAAATGTCAACATAAAAGAAATATGTACACAAGTACGATGATATCAAAAATTAGGCTCATATATATATCTCGATCGATCAAATGTTAGTACAATCAATAGAATAGTTCTACTCAAGCATAGTCTATAAAAAATGGGCTACAATATACATCATGAACCTACCCACCTATCAGAGGTGGAGGAGGAGGAGCCTGTGGAGGTGGACCCTATAGTGGTTCCTGTAGAGGTGGTCCCTTTGGAATGGCTCATGCCCTAGCATACTATGGAAATGGGAGAACCTACTCTGCTAAATCTGGCACTACACCCATGTATACTGCATAATAATAGGCTGACTGTGCAACCTCATATCTCACCTCTAGCTATGCCCTGGTTAGTGCCTCCTGGAGCCCTCTAATCTCTCGATCTTGCTTAGATACTCAGGTCTCCTATATGATGACCTGTGTATGGAAGTCATCTCTCTCCTATTGTACCTATCTAATCCTCTCTCATCTCTTCTAGAGAGCCTCATGCAGCTGAGTAATCTGCCCTCCCACAAGTGGATCCTATCCTATCTAATCCTACATGTTGATATCATCACCCTTTTCCCCCTTGTCAGGAGGTGGCTGGTGAGAAGTATTCCCTATCCTCTGTCTGGTGGACCTATCCTGGGTCCCACTACCACTACCACCAACACCTACATCTGATCCCATCTACCTAGGAGGAATGGGTGTTTTCCTAGTCCTCAGTCATAATACCCTCTACTATTGCTATGCAGGTACCTACTATTGCTGTGCAGGATTCACTACCTCTTGTGCCCACTGGCCCATGCCAATAGGATCTGTGAATTTAGGATATGGATGTGCCAAAATGTGATCCCTGTATGTAGGTATCACCTCTGCATTAGTCACACATACTAATTAATCCCACCGAGCTGGTAGTATCTGTATATCAATCATAGAGCTGCCCTGATCTAATCGCGGCTGCTAGCCCTTCTTCGTCTCATCGACAAATCAGGCATATGTGCAATACTCTTGGAAGATGTTCTGAGGTCTCCCAAACTACCATAGAACCCGTCTGAATGGGAAGCACTCAATGATATTGATGGTGCACCTGATCAAAGGACGTGATAAGAAAATATGAGGGAGCTCATGTCGAGCATCATCCCATGGCTCCATCGCTACCCATAGTCTCCATATCACTGCAACCATGTCATCTAGTTGCCCATGCCACTGCTCTGTCTTACCTAGCGCTAGCTGGGTCATGGGTCTTGCATATCTGTATATGTATGACTCCAAATGGTGCTGAGTATCATGGAATAATGACCTACATATGGGGAGGTGCTCCTAGGCCCATATATAGATAACAAAAACATCTACAGCCATGGTCTATGCAGTCCGATACATGATCTCGTGCATCTCATGGTACATCAGCATGAGTATGCACTCACCCCATCCAAACCTCATAGCTAGCCTATCTAGCATCCACTGTAACATGCGCCCCTAGTCGCACTCCAATCCATGTTGTCCCTGATCTAGTACTAGGTAACAACTCAGAAATATGGCCAAGATGACTACTAATATGTGACCAGCTCCGTATCTATTGATTAGGTCTTTCCATGAGATGGCTTGGCCCATCACCAACTCATCCTAAAAAATGGCCCTCAGTGCCAGTGTGCCCGCTCTCGGCTAAACCTCATACTCCACATGCGCCCTATGGACTGGTATCCTTAGTATCCTATAGATGTCCTTAGGGGTGATAGTCATCTCTCCCATCGACAAGTGGAAGGTGTTCGTCTCTGAGTGGAAACACTCAACCAGAGCTCCTAATAGACCATGATTTACCTAAATGTCAGGTATTCACAAAAATAAGATAATTCCAGCCCATCGATGTGGGCACTCTCAGCATCGCTCAACCTCTGCACAAATTCACTGATAACTGGGTGGTGAGACCAGAATGTAATATCTGGATAGTCAACCTGCAAAGCAAGTGATGACATTTGATTAGTACCTTGATCACAAGAATAACAAGTGAAGCTATGCATCTATCCTAGACACGACTCTTGGATGCTCTAATTGGCTGATTTTATGACAAATTGGACAAAGACTCTACATGATTGTAGCAGATTCCCATGCAAGAAAACTCTTCTACCATGCAAGTTTTCTTTGTCGCATGAGATAGGATCTCTTCTCATGTGAGAGTTCATCATTGGGGATGAACTCTCACGTGACATCATTGGGCACCTCACACGAGCTCGTGGAGTTGCCCCCATGCGAGGGAGCCCTAACCCATGCAAGGAAACCATTTCCTCACATGAGGGGTGACTAAGGCTAGTGCAAGGAAACTATTTCCTCACATGAATGTTGAAGAAGTAGGCCCTAAAAAGCTTCAAATCTAGCCTAAATCTCCTAGAAAACAGTAAAAAACTTGAAATACAAGATGGTTGTTCGACTACTTACAGGTGCATCATACTCTGGTGGCCAGTTGTCTCATCGAGAATGCTCAAAATGATGTGAATGTGCTGGCACGTCCTCCATCTCTTTGAGAGCTCTCAAATTCGCTAGAAGACAAAGTGAATAATGAATTGAAAATGACCCCTCTGTGCCTTATATAGCTTTTGACCTAATTTTCAAAAGTGCTCTATTTTGCACAAAAACTTCACCCTTGGCTAAATCGACCGTTCTGAATCCATTTTCAACATTGAAATTGAAATCTAACATCTCTAGATAGCTCAAAATTGCATTTAAAAATTCTAGGACCATCATGATTGGATGCTTGTGTAGTTGACCTTCTGGTGACATTTTCTTGCCAAATCTTGTCTCATCATCATTTTCTTGAGATCTTCAATATTTTCTTTAAAATTCAACTCTAGTCAAATTTGGTCAACCATGGTCAAACTTGGTCAACAAGACCTCTAAATCACTCCAAATTGCTTCTGCATCCTCTTGATGCTTCCTTAATCTATTATGAGTTCTTCTAGATTTTTGATCTTATCTCTATCTGCAACCTATTGTTGTCAATCATCTTTCTGACATGTCATCTTTCAATTTTGCTCCCGAGGGGGCAGGATGATTGCATCATTGAATCTTATCAAATCAATTCTTGAATCAGTTTGATCTGAATCAAAAGTTCTCTTCACTTGGGGCATCTTTGGGCCTCACATCTTGTCATCTTCTCATCTATCTGTTAGGTATCTAAGAAATCTAACTCAGATCCTCAAGGATAAGCATCATTTTGGAGATGGTTCTCAAAATCTCAATTGGTATTGGGGAAATCTAACCCTAATCCCTAAGAGTCAAGCTTCATTCTGGAGATGGCTCTCGAAAGCTCTTTTCGACCGTTATCTAGGCAATCTAACCTGGGTCTTGGAGGGCTAAGCTTCATTATAGAGATAGTCCTAAATCTGTATCACTTATCATTTAATCAATCGGTATTGGGGCAATCTAACCCTGATTCCAATCTTCTCTGAAATGGTAATCCGACCATTGTCTTTGCAATCTAACCTAGACTTCAAAGAATCATGCTTTGTTTTGGAGATGGTTCTGCAACTCGATCTGATCAGTGTATTGGTGATCTAACCTAGACTTATGAAACACTCATCATCTGTCACATCAGACTATTCTTTGAATCAATGCACTTCTCGCACATCAATTAAAAGAGGGGCAAAATGTAATACCCCAAAATTGGCACCTTACAATTTTAATCAATTTTGGTGCATTTCTTCAAATTTCTACATCATCGAAGTCCTATTGTACTACACAATTCTGTCCCCTAACTGACTTTATTTGACTTGGTGTCAAATGCAAAAAATCCTAAATTTGCATTAATTATACACTATATTTAATTCCTAAAATTTTTGACATTTATTGGCTAAAAATCCCTATGACTAATTAATTTAATTCTAAAGTCCTAAGTGCTTTTAAACTAAATTAATTCCACCCCCTTTAGCTAATACACATCAAAGGAATTAAATAATATTTGGTTATTTGAATGGACATCTTTATTTGGATTTAATTATTCAAAATAACTTGAAAAGCCACCCATGTGGCAATATTCATTCATTTAATTAAATAATTCATCAATTTGTCTCACCTTTCTCCATGGAGATGAAGAGTCAGCCATTTCTTTCCCAAAAACTCTTCATCCTTCTCCCAAGCTCTTCTATATTATGAACCTTCTTTTCTTCATTTTGGGGAGACAATTTGGAGAGTACCAAAACTATAGTGGATTTTTGTCTCAATTTTCATACTTTTAAAGCTTTTTATTGCATAATTAGAGTAATCCTCATTCTAATATAGTTGCACTTTCATATTAATTAGTTTTCTTATTGTGCTTTAGTTTAATTCTCATTTTCATCTTCAAGCTTCCTAGATTAAATCTGCACTTTCATTCTTAGATTATTTTGCATCTTCATTTTAGATTAATTGCAATTTGATTATCTTCATAGCTTTCAAATCCTCCATTTTAGAATTGGTCTAATGATTGTTGGCTCTCATCTTGAGAGTAATTCAAACACCCCATCGAAATAGGAGGCAACATGTTGATTTGATTGAGTGTGTGAATTAGACAATTCATGTTCATTTTCATATGCAATGATTGAGCAATGACTATGTTGTGTCTATGGCTGGATTAGAGGTCCACGTTTAGCTATAAACACATAAAGATTTTCAAAAATAGGATTTTAAGGACCTTCTAAGTGTGGTTTATGTAGGAAGGATGCAGAAATTGTGGTTCATATTCTTTTGAACAATTAGTACTCAAACAAATGTAGGGTATGGTTGATGAAGAAACTCAATTAAAAGTCATCTCTACCAAATGATATTAGGGACTTATTTTTGTATTGGCCTAGAAATCAGGGGAAGGATTTGTATTAGAATTATATGGACTATACCTCCCTCCCTACTAATTTGGGAAATTTGGAAAGAAAGAAATAGGAGAAATTTTAAAGAAGCAGAAATGAAAATAAACAAAAATACCAACAAAATGGAAGCATGCATTGTTTAAATAGTAAATTGTAGAAATGATATGAGAACTAAGGTTCTGAGATTTACTAAGCGGGATAATAAGATTAGAAACATATGGTCAGACCTTAAAATTCCCCCTCTAAGTGAACTTTCAAAGGAGTCATAGTAGTTGAGGAAAGTTTATGTTTGGAAGGCACCAAAAGAGGGATGGCATAAATTAAATTTTAATGGGCTTCGAGAGGTAATCCTTGTGTAATGGGCGTTCGATGCTACATCCATAATTGGGAGAGGAAGTTAATAACTAGAATAGCATGCATGATAGGGATCAAGTACAACAATGTAGTTGAATTCACAACCCTTTTAGAAGGCTTGAAATCATGCAAGAAGTTAGGTATTGAAAAGGTTGGAATTGAAGGAGACTCCTCCCTAGTAGTAAATTCTATTAGAAAAGGGGTCACACCGAATTGGAAGCTACATGGAACTATTAATCAGATTATGGGACTTTTACACCTCTTTAAATACTATACGATTAATCACATCTATAGAGAAGGAAATGGAGTACCTGATAAGTTAGCTAATTTAGGAGTGGATAGGGAGAAAATTGGTATAGGATGATCCTTTATAAGTAGATGAGGGAAAGGGAGGAAAAGTTAGAAAGGAGATACTCAGAGCAATGGAGGTACATAGATACCTTGTGTTAAGGAAGGATAAATAGTCAATCAACATGTTGACACTTAATTTTTTGACAAATTATTATTTCTTTCTCATAGAAAATTTTATGAGTCTCTTATTTTGTATGAATGGTTACTTCTTGTCTTCCATGTGTAGGATTGAATCAGATGTTGACAAAGAAAGACTTGTGTGATAAGTCAAAGGAAAGGAATGGAAAAGTGCCTAAGTGTTTGGAGTTAGAAGTGGAGAAGGATGATATTGACTTTCTAAAACTATTGGGAATCACAGTAAAGAAGTGTGATTTCTGAAATGTATGCCATGTGTCCTCATTCTATTGTACATTCTCAAAGGAAAAGTTGTTTTCCAAAATTCATCCTAAAATGCATCGTGGGATGTAGATCTCATGATCATCTTATGGTTGCTGATAGTCGAGGATAGATGAAAATCCTAAAATTCTAAAGAAAGATTGAGTCCCACCTTCTTGAAGTTTTAGTTGTATGAAGGAAAAGTTGTCAAAGATTTGATAGATTGGTGACAAGTGCAAGAGCCCAGGATCTAGTGAATAAAAAGCTTGAGGATTGAGAAAAAACCCCAGAATCACGATGTATGGAAACAATAGAAGTGAACACGGTGGCACACTTTGCAGTAGTTAACCGAGGTTGTTGATGATATGACATAAAGACCGACATGTTCTTCTGATAGATACATCGTAATCCGTTGATTTATCACACATGCAAAATTGGGCGTGCTAAGTAGTCTAAGATTTAACCAAGACCCAATGAGGAATTAGAAGAAGGGATCGTCATAGACAACCATGTGGTTGCATAGGATATAATTTGGGAAGATGTAGAATCTGAGCATTTTAATCATGACTGATGAATGTTTACAAAGGGAAAGAAATGAATTTTTGAAATCCAATGGTCATAGATTTTAAATTCTATGGCTATTTGAAAACTAACAGAGCAGTTTTGTGCCTAATGACATTTGAAGATCCTTTTTCTTACGATCATTAGAGTTTTTCTTGTTGTAATTTGGTCATTGCAACCGTTGACATAGGACTAGGTTTTCTTCACAAAGAATCACGTTGATTTGAAGCTTGTATGAATCCTTTCATTTGCATATAAATGAGGATACCAAAATCAACTTGGAGGACCAGATTCAATAGAGATACCAATTTGTAATTAGGACTGTAGATCAAAAGTCATAGCTTGCAACATGAACTTATGTATTATTCTTTCATGATCAATAAAGTTTTTATGTTTTTGTTCATTTGAGGCATAGGGATAAATTACAAGTTGGATTAGTCATTTGTGGTCATGAAGGTAATTGGTGAATTTTTCCTGACAATGCTTGTGCATTAAGGTCCTTCATAGCATTGTTTGTTTGATAAACAAGGATAGTGTAAAATATACATGTGTTTCCTCATCCTTGTCTAATTGGTCTTCCCTCCAAAGAAGTTAAAATCCTATTGGACTAACATTGAATTGCATATATGATTTATTTTCAACATTTAGAGCACATGAAAAATTGATAATATTTTGATGTATATTGTCCCATAAAGTTGTACATAAGAATATTCATTTTGGTAGACTCTATTACCAAAATGAACAAGGAACGTATCTTTAGAATCATTGAAAAGTAATAATTGGATTCATAGTTGAGCTTAATGACTCTTTTCTACATCTCCTTCTTGCCAGCATCATTTCAATTATTAATGAATCTTATATAAACATTTTAATTTTGAAGCAATATACTTTCAAAGCAGTTTCATTTTGAAGTATTCAATATTCAGTATTCTCAAGCACTCTCACTTGCAAACATATTTTCAAGAATTTTTGCATATTGTACCAATTGTTACATACTAAGGATTCTCCAAGTTCTTGCCATTTGGAAGTGATCCTGGTTGCAATTGTGATCAACTAATCTTCTATAGAAATCCTAAGGCTGAAGGAGTAGGCTTAGGAATAGGTGCACCAACCTTGATCCTATAGAGCCAAAAGTGCAGAAGACTAAGATCTTTGGACCAGTCTTGTCAAGTTGGCCATAATGGGTTGGATATCCCAGCATTGAGTTGGAAAAGCTCATAGGATTCCAACTTGCAGTTTTGGGAAGCAACACAACATATGTAGATTTTTAGAAGGTGACTGAAATATAGGAAATAAATTAGTGTTGAGCTATAGCTAGGAGTGGGTAGTGGAGATGGTAAATTTTAGTTGGCCTACAGTCCTATCACCTCTTCCATCCCAAGGGAAACATCTGAATAGGTAAGAAGGGATATTTTAGATGTTGGCATTGGGCATCCTAGAACTTAGATTCCCATTCAGATCTCTCTAAATAATGGTTCAAGAAGAGCTCTCTCACCTTTCAAGAGGAGTAAAGTATAAAAGTTAAGGAGGGTGGGGGATTAGAATCTTGATTAGGAGGCATTTCAGCCCTAGGTTTTAGGATTTTATAGAGGAGGTAAAGGAAATCAAAGGTTGAATTCAATTCATTTGGAGCTTAAATTTCACATTCTCCTACTGATAAAATTGATAAGAAAGTAACGTTAAAAGAGTTTAGTAGGGGCTATTTCTAATAAGGATAATTCTCCATTATCATATGAGCTTATTAGTCTACTATGCACTTAAGACTAATTTTCATTAGCCTAGATATTTGTGTTCCAGTAAATAAATTAATGAACTCCTAGTTATTTTTATATATATACACATAGGTATATATATAAACATAATAACATTTTATAGTTACATATTGTTAAATACGATATGTCTATTTAGTTTATTAAGGTGTTTTGTTATAGATTTATTTATCTTGATACATCTAGGGTTTAGATATATACTATCATTTTAATATATATATATATATATATATATATATATATATATATATATATATATATATATATATATATATATATATATATATATATATATATATATATATATATATGTATGTATGTATGTATGTATGTATGTATGTATGTATGTATGTATGTATGTATGTATGTATGTATATATATATACATATGTACTTTTACGAATAATCACATTAATATTTAGAAATTTGGGTATTTTCACTCATATAATTTTACATTTTTATTTAGAACATTATTAATTGTAATAAGGGTTTTAAAGTTACCTAATCATGATAGTAGTGATGTTTGGATGAATTAAATCCTTGAGAGGATTCAGTAACTAGAAAGAATTTTAGGCGACCTTGATGAGGTCATTACATATAGGATGTCCTATGAAATTAATTAAGAATTAATACTTTCAAGAGATTCTAAATTATGAGGAGGCATGATAACCAATTTTGTTAATCAAGAAAGGATGTTTAGCATGCAGAGAGAAGCTAAACCCGATCACAATCCTCCCAAAAATTTATTTTGAGTTGTCATTTCCTTGGGATAATTGTCTCTTTAAAATTAATCTGTGTGATTGTATAATGATTTCAACTCTTCAATTTTTCACATTAAGGAAAGATTTCAGAGATCGTCCTCATTATTGCATTTACATAGCTATCAACCTAAGGTAATTAATGAAGAGGAAAGTGGCATAGTTTTGTTCTTAAAGGAATATTTTTAAAGGCCTTCATGAGAGGAGTTTCTTAATTCCAAAACTCTCAGGAAGCCACTTGAAGGATCGAGCTTCCCTTTCCTTTAGCCAATGGGGACCCCATTCAAGCTAGGTAGCTCAAACAAGCAAATGGATTTTGATATTGAGATCAATTTGGATAGGATTCACAAAATAGTTGATGTAAAAAATAGAGTTATTTAGAGGGCTATCTTGAAGATCCTTGGGGACCAATTCGTTAACTATGTAGAGATAGGTTCTGAGAAAACCCAAATATACCATCTATGATCATTTTTATTGCTATGCATATTTATAATGACTACACTCAGGTTGCTAGGTTGTGTAGAGAAGTGTTTTTGAAATATATCCTTGTACATTTAGATAGGGTTATGGTCAATATTAGAAATGACCTCACCATCCCTCAACTAGGGAATTATGACT
>BSBK01002273.1:395000-575000 GCA_027943335.1 Chamaecyparis obtusa | reverse complement strand
ATTTAAATGTAAATAAAAGTTGAATTTAATTCTAAAACAAAATCTATCTAAAAATAAGTTTAAGTTCCCTATAATGACTTAGACTTTACTAAATACAATTTAATCTTGATAAAATTCAATTTATCTAATACTTGAAACATCGAATACTTAATAATAATAACACCCTTCTTATATTATTATTTTTTTTATAATTGCTGGTGTAAATTTAATTTCGTAAATTTCAAAACAGCGAGTATGTAGAGAATTTATTTTTAAAATTAAATTACATAATTGCATTCATATTAAGTGGCTAAACAACTTGTAGGAATCAAAATTTTGATTTAGGCCTTTTTATTTTTTGATAATTTTTAAGAAAGTTTCCAAGTACAAAATATAAATTTAAAATAACATTTCACAATATAACATTATAATTTATTTATTTAAATTATCGTAATACAAGTAAGATTAAGATAATTCAATACTATCGAATTTGAATATACCTTATAACACTATAATCTATAATATGCATAATGATGCCATAGACAATCATGGAGTTTGTCTAATTAAAATGACATTTAAATGTCCAAATTGCTTCATAATCCATTAAACCCAAAATTTAATCCATAATTTCATTTTCAATACATTAAATAACAATAAAATTTACAAATTTAAAATGTATGATTTACAAGGAAATCCCCGATTTCCGAATTTCAAACATAACTTGAAATGCAAGGTTACAACAAATTTTACAATTTTGAATTTCAAACTCAACAATATTACTAGCTCCTATATCCAGCTGGGTACCTGATAGAGTGAGGTTGACCATGGAGGCTCACCTCCCAACCTAGGCCTTTACAAGGCCACCCCCGAGCTAGGGGATCCAAATTGAAACAGGATAACAAACAAACATTTATACAGGTAGGAAAACATCCAAAAACTAGAAGACACTCAAACATATTTCCCAACAAGGTTTTAACAATAGGGAGACCTCCTTGAGGTCTAACTAAAAATGGGGTAGAGATGGACTACTAGGAGGAGAAGCCACAACATGATAAAACATCCAAGGCACACATGGACTTGGGTAGACCATCTCCAAGAGATACGGTCTCAATCTCCTTATGGCCCCTAGGTGCCTGTAGGCTATGATTGGCATCATGGGTATCGTGGAACCCCATGTTTTATCCCTCCACACATGGGAGACTCTGCACATCCTGGGTCTACTTCCTACTACCCCCTTCAAGGTTACTCCACCCTCCCTAGGGTGAGTAAACCTTGAAGACCCATCCCAAATTGAATTCATAGAAAGGAAAAAAATAACATTTTTAAAACTTAAAATTTGAAACTAAAACCTGGATAAAAAGCCATGGACTCCATTAATGGAGGTCCAAGCTCAAGAACACAAAAACATAAGTAACAAAAATATCACAAGGCCCAACCTTTCTCCAAGTGTGTTGAGTATCTGAAAACTTGACTCCCTTTGATGCTAGCTTTCTCCTAATCTTTCCAACAATTCTGGTCTCCAAATCTAGATAGTGGGTGATCAACTAAAACTTAGCCCAAGGCCTCTCCTAAATAGGCAAACCTCCAAGAATCTAGGAACCAATGAGGAGAGAGGAGGAAACTTCCATCACCTTCTTCCCACTTGCCTTTATTCACCATAAATGGAGTTGAATGCAAGTTTGGGAAGAAGAGAGAGGTTAACCAAAACCTCACAACTCTTCAATCTCGTGCAACTTCAAAATGGAGACTTTAGAGGAGTAATAAATGAGTTAAGAGGCTTATTAATGGCTGAAAAAGACCCCTAACCCCTAGGATACCAAGTTGGGTGGCTAAAATTGACCCTGGTTACCTTCTAGGAGCCCAAAAGACCCTCTTAAACTACCCCTAAAGTTTGTGCACGGATTTGAGGTATTGGTTGACTTCTAGAAACTTCCCAACCCAAGGTTAGTTGACCAAACCCTAAGGTAACATCCTAGTTAGGCCCTTGACCCACTTAATTACAAACATACTTAACCATGCCAACACAAAAGCCACAATTTGCCAAATTTGGCACATTTAATAAAACAATTGACATGGCTTATTCACATAACATAATCTAATTTAATTACACATACCCTAGCGATATTTTAGAGGATAGTGTCTTCTATTAGGTGCCTCATGGTGAAGTATTTAGGGTGTGGTTACACCTTAAGTGGAGAGGATCATGATCATATTTGTTTTTCTAGCATGTGAATAACATGAATTAGAGTTGTCAATGCTCTCTTATATATATTGGATCCCTTCTAAAGTTGTCTGATCGAGTGGTAGTAAACTTTTATGTTGGGTTGGCTTGATGGTTTTTGGGGTGAGCCTAGTCCTTATTGGAGGGAAGATGTAGAGCTTCCCTGGTTCCCCTTTTGTATTTAACACCCCAAAGTGTGTGGAATGAACTTGTATCTCAATGGATTGGTTATATGATCATAAGGCCAAGCTAGATTGTTGTAAGAAGTTGATCAAGTGCTTGGATGATGATGGCAATGCTACTATGATTTCAAAAATCGAAAGGGTAGTATCCCTCTGAATGATCTTCATTATGCATCTTAATTGAGGCATGTGGAAGGGATGTTAGTTGTTTTTTATCACCATTAGTGATAGGGAAGATGAGGCAAAACAAGAAACCTCATTGGATGACCATCCCATACTACAAGAGTATGTGCAGATGTGTTTCCCTTAGAACTACCTGGTATGCCACCTCGTAGGGCAGTAGATTTTCATATAGATCTTATTCCAGGAGTAGAACCAGTTTCCAAAGCACCTTACAAGATGACCACTAATGAGCTCAATGAGCTCAAGATATAGCTTGAGGAACTGTTAGAGAAGGGACACATTCGTCCTAGTGTTTCTCCTTGGGGTGCACCTGTGATCTTCATGAAGAAGAAAGATGGATCCCTTAGGTTGTGTATGGATTACCGATAGTTGAACAAGGTAACCATCAAGAATCGGTATCCACTTCCTAGGATCGATGACCTATTTGATCAACTTCAGGGTGCTAGAGTGTTCTCTAAGATCAACCTTAAGTCAAGGTATCACCAGTTGAGGATAGTGGATAGTGATATCCACAAGACTACATTCTGCACCAGATATGGCCACTATGAGTTCACCGTGGTTCCATTTGGTCTTACAAATGCTCCAGCTATATTCATGAGTCTTATGAATGGAGTATTTCATACCTTCCTTGACAAGTTTGTGGTGGTATTCCTTGACAATATCTTGATCTATTCGAAGAATGAGAGAGAGCACAAAGAGCACCTGAGACAAGTATTGCAGTGCCTTAGAGATAATCAGCTTTATGGCAGCTTGTCGAAATGTGCCTTTTTCAGATCAGAGGTCAAGTATTTAGGCCATGTGATATCTAGCGATGGGATCTCAGTAGACCCATCAAAGATTGAAGCTTTTATGAATTGGCCAGCACCTACCTCAATGATTGAGGTGAGAAGCTTCATGGGTTTAGCCAGTTATTATAGATGATTTATTGAAGGGTTCTCTCAGGTGGCACAACCTATTACTTCTCTCTAGCAAAAGGGAAAGAATTTTGAGTGGACTGAGAAGTGTGAATGAGCTTTCTAGGAGCTCAAAAGAGCATTGACCAGTGCACCCATTCTTGTTGTGCCAGAGCCTTCAGCAGAGTTTGTAGTTTGCACAGATGCTTCCTTAGATGGTTTAGGGGTAGTCCTTATGTAGGATGGATGAGCTATAGCATATGAGTCTAGGAAACTAAAGACTCACAAGCTCAACTATCCCACCCATGATCTCAAACTTGCAGAGTGGTGCATGCTTTAGTGAGATGGTGACACTTTCTTTTAGGACATCACTTTGAACTTCATTGAGACCATCAAAGTCTACAGTACATCTTCACTCAGCTGAACCTTAATGCTAGGTAATGAAGATGGATGGAGTTCTTGTGTGAATATGATTTTGATGTTCACTACATCAAAGGGAAAGACAACATTGTCATAGATGCCTTGAGTAGGAGACGACATGAGCTTTCTTCTATGTCTAAAGGCACAGATTTGAGAGATCGTATTCTTCATCACTTGCATGATGATGAGTTACATGCCGAAGTGAGTGAGATGATTCGATCTCAGAGACCCCTTCAAGGAAAGTATGCAGATTTTTTCTTAGAGTCAAATGGACTTTTACATCATAGAGGATGCATCTACTTACCTTCTTCCAGAGGATTGCAAGAGTTTGTCATGCTAGAGGCCCATAAAGCCCCTTATACAGCACATCCTGGAGTGAAGAAGATGCATGCTGATTTGAGACAGTTATACCATTGGCTAGGCATGAGAATGCAGATTGCTGAGTTCATAGCTAGGTGTCTCGAATGCCAAAGGGTGAAGGTGGAACACCAACATCCAGGTGGTCTACTTCAACCTCATGAGATACCATTATGGAAATGGGACACCATATCTATGGACTTCATTGTTGGTCTACCTATGTCATCTCATCATCATGATGCCATCATGGTGGCAGTTAACAAGTTGACCAAGGTGGCTCATTTTTCACCAGTTCATACTACCTTCACTGCACCATCTGTGGCACAAGTGTGCTTGTGAGATATTGTCAGACTGCATGGCATACCTCGTAAGATCATCTTAGATAGAGATTCTCTCTTCACTTCATCTGTTTGGAGAGAACTTCAAGTAGCATTGGGCACTAGGCTCAACTTTAGTACAACCTACCATCCTGAGATAGATGGATAGACCGAGAGGGTCAATCAAGTGTTAGAAGACATGCTTCACATGTATGTTATGGACCATCAGACCTGGTGGGAGGAATACCTACACTTAGTGGAGTTTTCTTATAACAATGGGCATCATACGTCCTTGGGTATGCCTTCGTATGAGGCTCTTTATGGTAGACCATGCAAGACACTGCTCAATTGGGATAGGATTGAGGATAGAGTTTCTATTGGTCCTGAGTTAGTCAGAGATATGGAGCAGCAGGTGACCTTGATTAGGCAGTGTCTTGGAGAGGCTCAGGATAGATAGAAGAAGTATGCCGATGTGAAGAGGATCGATCGAGCTTACTTAGTGGGAGACAAGGTCTTTTTGAGAGGGCGACCGCATAAGAGTCCAATCCATTTTGGAAAGGGCTCTAAGCTAGCACCTCATTTTGTTGGACCTTCCGAGATCCTTGAGAGGATAGGACTAGTTGCTTACCATTTAGCTTTGCCACCTAGCCCGTCACGCATCCATGATGTGTTTCATGTTTCCATTTTACGTAAGTATGTTTATGATGAGTCACATGTGATAGATTGGGATGCTTTGCAGATAGAGTCAGACGGGCAGCTGGCACTAGAGCCAATTCATATTTTAGCTCGACGGACCCTAGCACTTCGAGGCAGGCCTCTGGACTAGGTTAGGGTCTAGTGGGATTGTTATGACGAGGTCACAGCTTAATGGGAGGATGCAGCACAGATGAGGTCACAGTATCCTCACCTCCTTGATGAACTCCAGGAGGAGGTTCATGCCTAGAGGGGGTGGATGTGAGACCTACTAGACAGTCATATTATTACTATTATGTTTTCCATGCTTTCAGTACTTATTTTACAGACATACTAGACTTTTGAGACACTTAAGTATTTGAGGATCTGTTGAATCCTATATTATATGTTCGGTACCTGATTATGTAATCAGGGTACACTTGAGATACTACATGTTATGTTTTAGTTTCAGTTATGATTATGTTACATATGATGTTATATGATGTTTTAAAACTATTGTGAAGAAAAGTTGGTTTAGGAGAACCAAAGAGAACATACTATGTTGTGCCTATGTTTTAGTTAGGATGTGGTATAGGATTTTCATTCTACTTAATCATGTTGACCATACGCTTGGAATTTTAGAGGTATCCTATTTGGAAGAAATCTTTCTTGTATGATAAATCTTTTGGGGTGTATCCCCTAATACACTAGAATAGGGTGCAGTAATTCTCTAAAAAGTACAATTTTGGAAAGAGGATTTTGGTTCCTCATTCTAAGTTGATGACTTGGAACCTCTTGGGGTTTTTTTAGACCCTTCGATATTATCAATTGTTTATTTTTTTTCTCTCTACACCATTTTGTGTAAACATAAGATCTTGTTCTAGTTAGTGTACTCTTCTTAGTTGCATAAGAGTGATTATTGGTAGATAGTTAGTAGGTTTTTAAAAAAAAATTGTAGTTGTGTTTTGCTCAACATTTGGGCATGACAGGAATTGAAGGTTGATAAAGGGAAATGGGTTGGGATTAGAGATGACTTGACATGAAGTTGACGTGGGTTTCCTAATCCTTTTGATTAGGATTGTGAAAATGTTTAGGGGAGGATTACGCTTGTTTAAAGATTAGTTAGTGTGAAAGTGGGATATTTAGGAGGATGCAAGTGGGAGGAGAGAGAGAGAGAGATGATGTTTAATTAGTTAAAAAAGGGTGTTTATCTAATTCAATGAGGGTTAGTATGTGCTAACGGGTTCGGCTATGTTAGAACCCTAGGTTAGGTGGTTGGAGGATGGTTATTAGGGGTTAAAGTTAGGAGCCATGTCCTCAAATAGATTAAATAGGATGTATTTATTCATAAATGGACAAAAATGAGATAAATGAATTAATTAAAGAAAATAAGGATATTTTTTAATAAATAGGAGTTTTAATCAATTAAATAGCTATTAGTCACTCATTTAATTGGTCTATAATTAATTAATTAAGAGGTTAACATAGGTTAATTAAATAATATTTATTAAATTAATAATACCTAGAAGAGAACTAAATTTATTTAGGAATTACTAGTCAAATTTAGGTGTCTACATAGTTTCTTAATGCAAGTGGTTGCACATGACCTTTCTCTTTCATTAATTCCTTCTTAGACTTCATGCATCATCACGTTGGTCTTTACTGGCAAATTTTTGGTCAACCCATTTACAAAATTCTAACTCTTTAGTCTTATTTTATGCAAAAAAGGCCCCTTCTTATACATAAAAAATTTCCTAGTAGCCGTTGGATAACTAATGGTTGTCACTATTGGTGGACCTAAGAGTTTGTAGCATTAAGGTATAAACCAAGTGGAGATGGTTGGTTGTAGGTGTTAGTAGTTATTTATTTATTATTTTCATTTTATTTACTATTGATGACGTGATGCCACTACTTATGGCCACTTATAGGTTGTAATGGCTCAATTTCTTATCCCTTAAGATAAAAAATTTCAAAGATCAATTTTTAAAAAAACTAATAGAAATTAATTTCAAGTAACTTCATTATAATATATTTATTTGAATGAAATTCATTTGTTAAAATATTTTAAAATAACATCTTCGAGCAATAGTTACCTTTCCTTGAAGGTATCTTTTTACCTTTTCTTGAAGCTATTTTTTTACCTTTTTTCTAAAAAATATCATTTTATTTATTTTATCAATAAAATGAGCCTTTGATCAAAGGTAATCCTATACTCAAGGTCTTATTCTATAGTTTAAAAGTCAATAGTTGGGAATTTTTTATATTATTTGGCCTACCCAAAAGAATCTTCAAACAAAGGTACCTTTTCTGAAAGTTACTTTTGTGCAAAGGTATAAACTTCTATTGAATATAGTTTGGTTAGAAGTTCTTTCAAACAAATATTTTTGACTACTAGATAATCAGGTTTTGGATGTGTACTTAGATACCATAAACGTACAATAATAGCTACTATGACCAATAGTCTTCTACCGGGCACACATAATCTTGTAGAAGGTAATGCTATTTTTCTTCAAATAAGATTGCCTTTACAAACAACATTGATCACATTTCATATAGAGTGAGAGTCCCAAATTATTATTTCTAAAATTATTTCAAAAGACATTGTTAAATTGAAACTACAACATGTATTGTTTGAAGTTTAGAAACTTCTACCAAGATTTTCTAGCTATAAGATGTGCCATTGTTATAGGAAGGAAAACTTTTTGGTGGATTTATTATCCAATTTGTCAATTGACCTTAACCGAGATCATCAAACTTTTAATGGTGACCAATTGATGAGTCATCCTCATTTTGTACGAGAAGCAACTAATAATCACCACCTTTCCAAAGAGTTTGATTTGGCCTCACACTCTAATTAATTAAGGAAATCAATTAATTTTGGGCTCACTAACTTCCATTGTTAATTTTTGCCAATTTAGATCCCAATTACTGAAAAATCCTTTTTTAGAAGAGGAAATGCTTTAGTATTCTAACTCTTAAATCTTATTTTCCACAATTTGTCTAACAATCTTCTCGAGGAGAATCAATTATCCAAAAGCGTAAAGGAACATATTTATTTTCCAGAAGTTATTTCATTTTGCAATTAATGACATCATTGAGGCTAAGGGATGAGATGGACATTTCTTTATTTCTTGGAAAAATAGCTATGGGTTGCTAATGTGTCTATTTTCCTAATGCATTTTTTTGTTTTGTAGGTTATTGCCTTTTGTAGAGGTTTTTCAGATTTTTCTCAATGAACTCATTTTCTTTTTAATGTAATGATTGGATGTGTCTTCCATAAAATTTAAAATCATACATTAAATTTTAGTGACAAACATCTATCTTTATTTCCCTTACAGATGTCACAAGCTATTGAAATATTTCACATTTGTAGTGGTAGTTGTTGGTGCAAGAGTGCAAGGTGAAAATCAGACATAACCTAGCACTAAATGCTCTCACCGAGCATATAGGACTAAATAATGTAGGAAATATTGTTCTTTTTGTGTGTATGAGTCCTTTTTAATAATTGTACGCAAGTTTTTCATAAAGTCCTCATATGTGGTGATAAAGCTTAGGTGGAAATCCTATAAGCTCAACAAGCCTTTAGCCACCTAGGACAAGTAGGGAGTTATGAATTCTTTTTTTTAGAAATGATTTTGGTTTGTGTTTAAAAATAGTGGGAAAAATCCAAAAGAAAAGAAATCATTGGAGCTCCATATGTGGGTAAGTGCACAAAGATGGGGGACCAAAAAGGGGGTATAAGATGCCACTTGTTTCCTAAAATTAGAAAATTCTAAACTTCAACAAGAAATTGAAGAGAGTTAGACTCAAAATTTTAAGATGCGACAAAAATAAGAGTTGTAATACTCTGAATCTTATTCCTAAATTTCTAACTTATTTTGAAAATGGTGTAGATTAAGGCCCTCAAAAAGGGGGAGCACAAAAAGTGGTCATATTTTTTCTGAAAAAACATAACATAGCATCTGGTGTGCTCCCACTAAAATGTTAACTTTTTAAAAAAAAAAATTTAATCACTCCATTGAGAAGTTAGCTAACACTATGTAGTTTATCCCAAAAATTTTTGGTAAATTTTTTATGAATGTATAATTTTTGATGAATTTACAAAGTGCACACGTCCTGAAAACATGAAATTTTTGTGTGCTCACCCTAGAAATCATTTAAAACTAATCAAAAATAATTTATTTTTTTTATAAAAAAAGTGTGTAGAATGGAGTCTAGTTTCTAAAAATGTAACTTGTTGCAAAATTCGATGAACGAGCCAAAATCTATGCCAAAATACCACATGTTGGTTTTTTACAAAAACATAGACATGCACACAAAATAAATTAGAGTTGAAAAACTTAACGTAATCAGAATTCAAAATAAATTATATTCTTAGATAGCTAACAGAGAGATCTACAATATCACATCCTCTGATTTTTACGTTCTTGAGCCCAAGTAAACCTGACAAGGAGCACACAAAAAAAGATGTCATTTTCTTGTATGTCTATTGGAAAACACGTCTCGGGCCTATTTCAATCATCCAAGCCTTTCGGTTGGATCTCCAAGGAAAATCCAAGCCTTAGGATTGGTAAATTCCAATGCATTATAAAGTGCATGAACCCTATAGGGCGAGCACACTATTGAAATCTATGACTTTCATGGAGTGCACACGCTATAGGGCGAGCACGCTATTGAAATCTATAACTTTCATAGGGCGTGTGCCCTATGAAAGTCATAGAATTCAATAGTGTGCATGCCCTATAGGGCGTGCACCCTATTTAAGACATAGATTTAAATAGTGATGAGAAATAGTCAGAGTGAGAGGAAGAGAGAGAGATAGAGGAAGAGAGAGAGAAAGAAAGAGAAAAGAGAGAGAGAGAGTACTCTCTCTCTCTCCCTCCCTCCCCCATACTCTCTCTCTACACCTTCATATCCTCTATATTTTCCCTTCTTACCATCTTTCACCCTCTCTCTCTCTCTCTCTCTCTCTCTCTCTCTCTCTCGTTTCTCCCTTTTTTTTCTTGCATAGGGTGCACGCCCTATTTAAGAGTATGTATAACACTTTTTAGTTTTGCATAGGGCGCTCATGCTATAGCGTGCTTGCGCTATTTAAAACTAAAACAAACGGTCTTCTTTGCCAAGAATCTTGTGAAAGAGGCCCACTTTTTCTGTATGTTGTTTGAGTTCTGCATGTTATTCAACAAGTATTAACTTTTCATTGTGTTGATAGTGACAAAGAAGCATATTCTATCAATTTGCACCATCTTTTTGTTTAAAAATCAACATTGAATTGTGAAAGTCAATTATTATCACAGAAATTTATTGATTGAGGTAAGTTTTTTTAATTTTTTTACATGTCAAACGTGCATAAAGAGTGTTTTGGTTTATAATTGGTATGATATAGACTTCTTCAATACATAATTTGATATAATTGTAATAAATTTATATTATAATTTATCATATTGTAAGAGGTTTAGATTATAATTTGACTTGTTGTTTTACATTTATATTATATTTTTAAAATTGCAATCAATTCATATGTAGAAATCATCATCATGCCAAGGAAATGAGCAAAGAATTTAACACCGAAAGAGCATGAAAGAGACAGAGAAAAAAAGGGAAAGAATGAGACAACTTTGTGAACAAAAAACATTTGATACCATAGAAGAAGATTTTTCTTTGGATGAGGAACATGAAACATCAATACAAAGTAAGAGAGAATTGGAATTGGAAACCAAAAGAAAATGAAAGAGAAACTTGCGTGCAAGGAGACAATTGAATTATGAAGATGCAGGGACATCATCTATGAGTTTCCAAGTTCAAGAGATATCATCATCCAATGTTGGAGGCACACCAATGTATCATGTTGAAGGCATACCATTGTCTACTTCCGAAGGTGGAGGCACACCATTGTCTACTTCTGAAGGTGTGGGCACACCCTTGTATCATGTTGAAGGCACACTATTGTCTACATCCCAAAGTGGAGGTACACAATTGTATCATGTTGAAGGAACACCATTATCTACATCCCAAGGTGTAGGCACAACATCATCTCATGTTGAAGGCACACCATTATCTACATCCCAAGGTGTAGGCACAACATTGTCTCATGTTGAAGGCACTCAAGATGGTACACAATTCACACATAATGTTTTTGATGCTCCTAGAGTTACTTATAGAAAGCCATGTTGAAATATTTGATTGATATTGACACTAACATTTTGCAAGCAATACCTGACAAGATTCCCAAGTGTACTTGTCAAAGAAATGCTAATCTTATTTGGAGATCATTTTTTGAGAATTTAAACATGATAAGAAGATGTCAACTATTTGTTGAAATGATGAGAAATCTAAACTTTAGGCCCATCATGAAGATTCTTGGGCTAAGAATGATCTATGAGTCAAGTGAAAAATCTATTGTAAATAATCTAATGACTACATATGAGAGTGTGGGTTCTACATCATGCATGAAAGATAGTAATGTCACATGATGTGTACTTAAATCAACGATAGTAAGCACTCAAATGAAGAAATCTCAACTCATTAGAAAGATAAGAAAAACATTAAAAATAAGTAGAAAGTCTCTAATGAGAGTCCTGGGAAGGCATCGAAGAGTGGAAGATCCAAATAGAAATGAGTTATGGGCATTTTCCGGTAGACTACCGCGAAAAGATAAAGAAATTGTTGAAGCTTTGAAATCCTTGATTGAAGAATTTTGGAAGAATAATACATGGGTATCTGCTAATCAAAGAGATGTTGTAAGAAGGAGGATTGGAAGTCGAATTCCTATTCCACATCCAAAACATTTTTTGGATTCAACTCAGACCCAATTCTTTGCAAAATTTATGCATATGTATCCTAAAATTAAAATTAGTCAAAGATATTTTGAAATGTGTAAACCTTTTTATGTGAAGATAAATCACCCATGCACAACTTGTTGTTGTAGGGTACATATTGAATTTTCTAACCATTTTTTAAGTTTATAGGAATATATGTGTAGATTTGCACTCTAACAATGTTTTGTAGGATTGTAACATAAATGTCCCACCTAAATCTTTGAGGGAATTAATATCTACTATTTTATGTGAAAGAGTGGATGGTCAACAATTTTACAATCTCTCATTCTTGAATGGTGCATGCATAGATTGTAGAGGTTTACGACGTTTACCAATTTGTCAACATATGGAGAGTATGCATGCAATCAGTAATGAAATAGTGGAATTTGGAAAATATAAGACCGTGACATAAAATCTAAAAGATCGAAAAGAGGCTAAACGATGTGATTTAGTAATTGAAAAAATTCCAGGGTATCAGTTCATGGACATTTTTTGTAAAAAAATTATTTATGAGTATGCAAGGCATACACATAGAGCGCGATGGTTGGATACACAATTCAAGTTGTGCAATGACACATTTCCACTTGATACCATTATTCCATTTGTGGAATTTGCAGAGAACTACACACTACAACCACTGAATGAGGTGCAAGAAAAGTATTACAGTTCTCAATAGGTTGCTATATTTGTTCATATAGCATTCATGCATGCACCGGACAGTACAGAGGAGAATAGGAAGATATTGAGGGAGTATCATTTTTATATCAATGATGATCACTCACATTCTATAGAGTTTGTACATGATTTCTTTCAACTATTTTATGGTCATTTGGCAAATAGGGGCATAAAATATCATCGACATATCATATGGTCAGATAATTGTGCATCACAATTCAAGAATTCTTAGATGTTTTATTGGTTGTGCAGGATGCATAAGATTACTAGAATTCAATATATGTGGAATTTCACAGAGGCTGATCATGGAAAGGGAGAGCACGATAGCACAGGTGCATGTATTAAAAGAGCCTTAGCACGTGAAGAATTAAAGTACAAAGAGAAAGAAACATTGTCAGATGTGGGATGTATTGCCCAGTGGTGTATCACTACAATGGGTCCAGGTAATGAAGGTGAGTCTACAGTTCGTAGATTGTTTTTGTTGATGGATGAAACTAACATTGCACCATATAAGGATTGTTGTACATTGACAGGATCGAGTGAGCTACACTCTTTTAGAAGTTGTAATGCAGGTTCATGGAGTATCCACACATGACATATAGCATGCTTTTGTTCATCATGTGTAGATGAAGATTGAGATGGATGTGAGTCAAAGGAATGGGTTGAAGAATGGTATACACGTATTTTGAGTCCACTTGCCTCCTATCATCCCTAAGAATCATTACAACCAAAAGAAATGGAATCATCCATTGAATTTGATCACTTATTTGATCTATTACAACCAGGTAAAATTTTCCACATACAAATAATCTCAAATTTAGTACTTTATCGTAAATATTTAGTAAACTAATATCCTCATTATGTTTATATCATTACAGGCCATGTTTTTGTTGTTATTGCACCTGAAGACAATGAAGAAGGGACATATTATTATTTGTGTTGTTGTGTTGAGGAAAAAAAGAAACTGGATCACTCAAATATCGATCGTGAAGAATTAGAATACCCTATAGGAGCAGTGGTTGTAACTGGTACATGGCTTAGATGGTATGCTATGAAGAACACTAGGTTCTGGTTGTTTGAGGATTGGGAGACACATAGAAAGATTATTCATTATTAAAACCTCATTGTTGCATTGAATGTCAACTTGATCAGATATGGGGGAAGACCGCATAATAAAACTCTTTGGAAGGTTCGTGAGTCAGACCACAAGGCAATACTTGAGACAATCAAGGGTAGGGCAGACCCAATTGGTTCATTGGACTAAATGGAGATACAAAATATTGTAACATGTCAAATTTATATAGCACTATAAATTGGGTTGACTATAAATTGCTCATGCATTATGATGAAGGGTGCTCCCCTTAATACCACAAACACATAACAGATATAGAGAAACAACAACAATATGCAAGAATAGAAAATTGGCTTCTTATTATCTCCATAAATGTGGAATTACAAACTTTCAGAATTACAATATGCAAAGCCACATGGGCATTCCCTTACAATATTTTGTAGGACAAAGCCTCGAACTGTTACCCAGATCTACTACCCAGAACTATTCTGAACTGCCTAAGACAATAATACAACCTTCCTTATATAGGCAATTTTCCACCGCCTGGGAAGGTTCCAGAATTTTAGCCAATAAGTCCGACCAAACTTAGAATTATTTTATTTTGCATTTTATTACATCATAGTCGGCTCAATATAACCTTTGAAACCTGAACAGAAATTTTGAAGAAAATTATTTTTCGCCATTTCAAGTGGCCCAACTTCCGAAGACCATAAGTCATCACCAGTTGACTCGATTAGCTATTATAACCCCATTTTGAAAATGCCACGAAGCACTCTACAGGCTTGATCCATGCAAGCGCTCGTCACCCAAATTTTTGACCTCATCTGGGGCCTCTAAAGCCTTCAAAACTGAGTTCAAAGTTTTTGTACCCTGCTGCCAATACCGAAAATCTTCAATATCTTCCAATATACACTTGATCTGGCAATGAAACTTTACTGGCAGACTTAAATGACCAAAATGAACCTCCAAGAAAGAAATCAGATCATTCTGAGCACATACAAAAATTACCAAAAATAGTAACTTTCCATAAATAGCAGCTCTGCACAAAATAGCCCTTATTGAATATAAAAATAGAAATATTTTTTTTTGGGTGATGCAAGATTGCTCTTACACCCAGGATGCTCCTGCATCAGACACCCAAGGTAATTTGAGAAGTGACCCTGTCATGACTCAAGTGTGCAAAGGAAAACTAAGACGGCTAACCTCCTCCTTTGTCGGCCATGATGAATCTTCAATAGGTCATCCTTTCCACTTGACCAGATATTCTTCATATGTCCTATTCCTTGTGCTTCTGCCAACATGACTGTCCAGTATATCTTCAATCTCCTTAGTGTCTGAACTAGTTGCTGGAATACTCCACTGTGCTGTTGTGATCTCATCTTCAACACCTCCTTCATGATACTCTATCAGATCTGAAATGTTAAACACTGGTGAAATATTTAGCTCAGTAGGCAATTCTACCTCATATGCATTTCCTGAATCATGTTTCTTCAGTATCCTACATGGTCCAAACTTCTTCATTTTCAGCTTGTTATATGTACCAACTAGAAACCGCTCCTTCCACAAATGAACCATGACTTCATCACCAACTTGAAATTCCTTATACCTCATTTTCTCATCTGCCTTAGCCTTATACTGTGCATTCATCTTGGTAATATGCTTCCTCACCTCCCCATGGATGTTCTTCAAATGTTCTGCAAAATCTTCAGCTTCAGCACTACTCATTTCTCCTTTATCTATCTTCCTCAATTTAGATGCATTTCTTGGACTACTTCCATATACAATCTAGAATGGTGATTTACCAGTGCTCCTATTGATAGAATTATTATATGCAAATTCTGCCTGTGGTAAAATCAAATCCCATCCTGTTGGCTTATCTCCAACCAAACATCTCAGCAAATTTCCCAAACTCCTATTCACCACCTCTGTCTATCCATCAGTCTGTGGATGATGTGATGAACTGAATTTCAAATCTATCTTCAACTTCTTCCACAATGTACGCCAGAAATATCCAACAAACTTAGTGTCCTGATCTGAAACTATGATCTTTGGCAAACCATGAAGTCTCACTACTTCTCTGAAAAATAATTCTGCTACATGAACAACATCATTAGTCTTCTTGTAGGGAATGAAATGTGCCATCTTTGAAAATCTATCAACCACCACAAAAATTGAATCATGTCCCCACTGAGTCCTCGGTAAACCAAGAACAAAGTCCATGCTGATATCCTCCCAAGGCTTCTTTGGTACGGGTAATGGCTGATACAACCCTGTATTCTGCTTCACTCCTTTTGCCATCTGACATACTCTACAACTCTATACAAACTTCTTCACATCTTGCTGCAATTGTGGCCAATAATAATTCTCACCAACCAAAGAAAGGGTTTTATCACGACCAAAATGTCCAGCCAATCCTCTGCTATGCTTCTCCTTGATGAGATTCTCCCTCATAGAACTTTGTGGAATGCACAACTGACTCCCTCTGAATAGCATATCATCCTGGATGATGAAATCCAACCATTTCGTCCTGTCTAGAGTAACAAGTTTTGTACAAGCTTTCAAAGCTTCACTAAAATCAGGATCCTCTGGATACAAATTCTTGAGTTCCTTGAACCCAACCACCTCAATCTACATTTCTGTTAGCAATAGTTGCCTTCTGCTAAGAGCATCTGCAACCCTATTAGACTTTCCACTCCTATGTTTCAAAACAAATGTATAACTCTGCAAAAACTCAACCCATTTCAAATGCCTTTGATTCAATTTTCCTTGACTATTCAAATATTGTAAACCTTGATGATCAGTATACAAAACAAACTCCTTAGGAAGTAGATAATGTCTCCACTTCTTTAATGCCTGAACTATAGCATAAAATTCTTGATCATAAATAGAATATTTCCTCTTGGCATCATTTAACTTCTCACTGAAATAAGTAACAGGTTTACCTTCTTGGCTCATAACAGCTCCTATTGCAGTACCACTAGCATCACAATCTACTTGAAACACCTTATTAAAATCTAGAAGTGCTAAAATAGGTTGTTCTATAACTTTTTATTTCAACAATTGAAAACTCTTTTCTGCCCCATTAGTCCACTTAAACTCTTTTCTATCCCCTCTCATTGTTTCAGTCAAGGGTCCACAAATACTGCTAAAATTTCTGATAAACTTTCTGTAAAAGCTAGCTAAACCATGAAAAGATCTTACCTCAGTAGCACTCCTTGGAATAGGCCATTCAAGGATAGCATGTACCTTCTTTGGGTCCATTTTTAGACCTTCTACTGAAACTACAAATCTCAAATACACTAACTCTTTCTTCACAAAACTGCACTTCTTCAAATTAATCAACAATTTCTCATCTCTCAAATTCTCAAACACCATACGAATATGCATCATATGTTCCTCCAATGTCTTGCTAAAAATCAAAATATCATCTAGGTAAACAATGACAAACTTACCCAAAAATTCTTTCAGAACCTCATTCATAAGCCGCATGAAAGTGCTTGATGCATTGGTTAGCCCGAAAGGCATGACTAACCACTCATATAGTCCTTCCTTTGTTTTGAAGGCAGTCTTCCATTCATCTCCTTCTCTGATCCGAATCTGGTGATATCCACTCTTCAGATCTATCTTTGAGAAATACACAGCCCCACTCAAATAGTCCATAATATTGTCCATTCGTGGCAATGGAAACCTATACTTGATTGTGATCTTGTTTATTGCTCTGGAATCTGTACACATCCTCCACTCTCCATTCTTCTTTGGTGCTAATACCACTGGTATAGCACAGGGACTCAGACTTTCTCGAATCAACCCCTTCTGTAACAACTCACGTACTTGTCTGCTCAACTCTTCACTTTCTGCTGGTGTCATTCTGTGTGCTTCCTTGTTTGGCAAACTGGCTCCTGGAATCAAATCCATTTGATGACTGATCTTCCTTACCGGTGGTAATCCATCAGGTACATTATCAGATACAATATCCTGAAACTCATTCAACAAATCTGCAACCTCTACAAGTACATCCTCTACTTCTTCTTTACCAACTTTTGGAATTAAAGCAAAACACACATCCTCATGCCTCATACCATCTAGGAATTTCCTTCCATCAACAAATGTTATTCTTGCATTACCACATACCTTTTCTTCGGTCTCCTTCAATGGCTTTAGCTTATGTCGCACCCCATCCTTTGTCAGGGAATAGGTATTCACACGACCATCGTGTACAACACATCTATCAAACTGCCATGGTCTACCCAATAACATATGACATGCATCCATAGAGATGATATCACATAGTACCTCATCTTGGTACCCACCGATCTTGAACTTTACCAGGCACTGTTCACTGACCATGACCTTGTGGTCATCTGCACCCAAGCAATCCGATATGGATGTGGGTGTTTTTGTCTCTTGAGCTTCAACTTTATCACCATCTCTTCTGACACCAAATTGTCAGTGCTTCCACTAGCGATAATCACATCACAGCATTTACCCTCACACTTGCATCTAGTGCGAAACAGGCTCCTCCTTTGTTCAGGTTCATTCTCACCACTCAGCAAGACTCTTCTGTTAATTAGTGTTTCTCCTCTTTTAGCATCTTCAAAATTTGATGATCTAGCATCTTCATCGACATGTGCAACTCTGGCCTGGCCTTCATTTCTCCTGTCTGTTCTGCGTTGGTGCTGAGGACATTTAAATGCCCTATGACCTTCTTCTCCACAGTGAAAACATGTTCCATGGAAGCCACCTCTTCCAGATCCTTGTCCTCTTCCTCTTCCTCTCTGATCTCTATTATTCTGATCCTAGAAGTGATTGGAATTATTTCCTCATTGATTCTGACTGCTACTAGCCTCATCCTTCTTTTTCAGATCTTCATTTCGGCCACCATATGACCATCCACTAGATCATCCACCGCGACCTCTTCCATTTTGTCTGCTCTCAAACTTCTTGTTCATCTTTTCCTCTACTTTTAGGGCAAACTGGTATGCCTCTTCAATACTGTTCATTCAAACTAGATTCAGCTCCTCCTGAATGCTTGGCCTTAACCCATTAAGGTATCAGGCAACTTTCTCTTTATCAGCTTCTGCATGGCCTGTTCTGATGAGAAGTTGATAGAACTCTTCTGTATACTCCTGAACAGATCTTCCTGCTTGCTTCAAACTCTGCATTTTCTTTAGTAGGTCAAGCTCATAATCAACAGGAATGAACTGTCACTTCAATTTATCCACCATCCGATCCCATCTTATGATTTTCTCTTTTCCCCTTCTATTTCGCTCCAACTGAATCTCTTGCCACCATATCTTCACATGACCTTTCAGTCTGGCCTTTGCAAATTTGACCCTATCAGGATCCTCAACAGCTTCATACTCAAAATATTCCTCACACTCATTGATCCAGTCGATCAATTCTTCTGGGTTAAGATTTTCAGAAAATGTAGGAACCTCAATCTTAGGTCTATTCCCAATCTTAGAAATGGCTTGAAAAAGTCTTTCTTCCTCCTGGTTCATAATTTTGACTTCTCCTTCTTGATATTCTTCTTCAGCTTTATCCTCGCTTTCATCTTTGATATTAAGATTCATTCCTCTACGAATCTCTTCTTGCAATGCTTGCACTTGTCTCTGTAGTGCCCTAACCTTAGGTGTTACAACACCAGCTCTTCCTCCACGTTCCCTTCATGGAGATATTTTTGTGATGCGTGCTGAAACCCTAACCACGGTCCTAGTGCAAACTACCTCACAGTCGGTGATCTATTTACACACTCAAGAAAACCTGGCTCTGATACCACTTGATGAAGGGTGCTCCCCTTAATACCACAAACACATAACAGATATAGAGAAACAACAACAATATGCAAGAATAGAAAATTGGCTTCTTATTATCTCCACAAATGTGGAATTACAAACTTTTAGAATTACAATATGCAAAGCAACATGGGCATTCCCTTACAATATTCTGTAGGACAAAGCCTCGAACTGTTACCTAGATCTACTACCCAGAACTATTCTGAACTGCCTAAGACAATAATACAGCCTTCCTTATATAGGCAATTTTCCACCGCCTGGGAAGGTTCCATAATTTTAGCCAATAAGACCGACCAAACTTAGAATTATTTTATTTTACATTTTATTACATCATAGTCAGCTCAAGATAACCTTTGAAACCTGAATAGAAATTTTGAAGAAAATTATTTTTTGTCATTTCAGGTGGCCCAACTTCCAAAGACCATAAGTCATCACCAGTTGACCCAATCGGCTATTATAACCCCATTTTGGAAATGCCACAAAGTGCTCTACAGGCTTGATCCATGCAAGCGCCCATCACCCAAATTTTTGACCTCATCCGGGGCCTCTAAAGCCTTCAAAACTGAGTTCAAAGTTTCTGTACCCTGCTGCCAATACCGAAAATCTTCAATATCTTCCAATATACACTTGATCTGGCAATGAAACTTTACTGGCAGACTTATATGACCAAAATGAACCTCCAAGAAAGAAATCAGATCATTCTGAGCACATATGAAAATTACCAAAAATAGTAACTTTCCATAAATAGAAGCCCTGCACAAAATAGCCCTTATTGAATATAAAAATAGAAATATTTTTTTTTTGGTGATGCAAGATTGCTCTTACACCCAGGATGCTCCTGCATCACATTACCTCGTATGTATAAAGGGAATTTTGTAAGATTTAATGATAACCTTTCTCTTCTATTTTTTGGGGCAATATTGGAAGGTTTTCTCTGCTTAGCTCTTTCCTCCAGTGGTCCTATTGAGCTGAGTTGTAAAAATATTTCTCATTATTAATAAAAAAAACTTTATGTTGTTATGCCAATGACTTGTAGGCACATAATACTTGAAAGGCCATGGAAGAGCCTTAAGGAACCAACTCAATTCAAGGATGCACTATCTCATTTCCTTTCCAACATCTCCCTCTCTGAAATAGAAGGTTTACATTTTGGTTTATCTAGATAGTGTACCCTCGTAGGCCACCTATTGTACCTAGTGCCTCCATGATGTAGAGGGAAGGGTGGTGGGTGAATAAACAAGGAAAGTTTATGAATTTTGGTTAACAAAGCCACTATTTTCCCAAAGCCTCAAATGCTTCCCAAGTGCTCAAACTTGACCAAACCTTTTCCAAGGATCTAAAAAGATATAGATGGTATCTAATGCTTATATATAAATGTATTTGATAGTTTTTAGGCTTCTTGGAAATACCCACAATATCCAACTCTCCAATCTTTCCCAAACTATCCAGAGGCCTAATTGCCCTATCTAGTAGTCCTACAACAAAGGAAAATGCCACTTATCTCTGAAACTTTCCAAAGGACTAATAAAAAAAATTACTTTTTTGAGTACCTTTTTCTTATTAAATTTTCATATCCAAAGGAAATATATGGTTGTTTTGGAGCATGTACTGCTGCTCATCCCTATGGCTCCAAAAATGCATGAAAAGTGAGTGATTTAACAAAGGAACTATATGAAATAATTAACCCCAAGAATTAAAACTATAGAAAGTGTCTTATTATCTCATAAAACCTCTAAATACCAAAGGAATTATACTCAGACCTCCTATAACCCCAAAAAATCCTAAATTTGGTCTCTTCAAACCCTTAAACCAAGGGTTTCTCAAATCAGTGCCCTCCAATCACTTCCAGGTTCAAAAGGTTATTGATTAACCTTTAAATGAACAATATAAGATGATCCAAATCATCATATATCCCTATCCTTAAAACCAATCTTCTTCTGCTATACCCTTTACATGAAATTCAATGTATTTTCCACCATTTACTGACTATGATCACTTCTTCTTTCACTTGTCTGCACACCAAAGCATTAGATTTTTATTGTAAATTTTAGGTATGCTCATTACATGAAATTTAGGTCTTTAATTTCATGGGATGATGCTCATCTTTATTGGATTCCAATCAAAACAGTCACTTAGGAACCCCAAACTGTGACAGTGCTAAAAATAGTGATTTAAAATTTGATTCAAATCAATGCAAGAAACATATGAAACATCTTCAATCTTGTAATAAAATGCTCCTAAAACATTATCAATCAATCCAAATTAGATTTTTCAACTTCAAAACAAGTAAGACATTAAACAAACTTGCAAAACTTCTAAGATTTTCTTATTTTTCTGTTGCAGTCTGTACACATAGCTTCCTATGCCATACAATGGAACTTTGGCATATTTGATGGAATCCTAGAAACTACACAAACCAATCCCAATCGGTTGGATGGATTAGTTTGCACTAAAACATAACAAAATCCAATTCCCTCCATTTTCTAATAACCGTTGCATATTTGGACTTATTACATATTTGGCATTTTCATTGCATGGAATGACCTTATAGCCCATTATAGGTGCCAATACATTCCAATTGATGTCTTTAGATATCTTTAGGTTCATGGTTGTTGTTGACACTGAAAATTTCTAGTTTTAAATATGCCAAATATCAGGGAAGTATAATTTATATTTTCCTTTTTCATGTAATTTCCCTATGTAAAATATTAAAGCAATTAAAAAGGCTTAAAACTCATTATTATTCAATATTCATGATATAGGTTTTAAGTTGTTTTATTTCAATAAACTTGATGCATGTACATTGTGAAATAAAATAATTATAAAAATGATAAATCATAAAGTGGTTAAGTAACAAAGTTGGCGAGAGGGAGTTGAACCCTCAACCTCTCAAGCCAACCTTTTTCCTACCTACCTACCCTCCTACCCTCTAACCAATTAGTCTTTGTTTTCTTCGAGAGGATTAGGAAAAGAAACTAATTTATTTACGTTTCCATGTGCAGGTGAAAAGTCAATATAATTTTCTACACATGGAGTAATATTTTCCTTAATTACTTTTCAATTCAATAATGAAATATTATTTTCCAATGTGTTATTTATTTTCTTGATTTTAGGAAAAAAGAGTGGGGAGAGGGAGTTAAACACTCAACCTCTTGACCCACCCTTTCTTCCTAACCTAACTACCTGACCTACCCTAACCAATTGTCCTATGTTATTCCTTGAGAATATGGGTAAGAATTAAGATATAAATATTAGATTATTTTATTTCCTTTTAATAATTTAGAAATAAATTATTAGGATAAATAAGTATATTATTTTTCTCCAGTATGTATTTTTAAAAGAGTTTTTTCATTTCACGAGATTATTGTTTTTACTATTGTGATTGCTTTTTTATTTTAATTTAGAATTTACCCTAAAAACATTAAAGTGAAAAGTGTATTAAAGTAAATTCATATTAGAAAAGATTACTATGTTTTTAGGTTTTGAAATATTTTAATTGATATTAATCTTTAATTTTCAATTGATATTAATCTTTAATTTTCAAATACCTAATTGTAATCTTGTAATTTTACCCTATTGTAATTTAATTTTAAAACCAAATTATTAGGGTAAAATGGGCATGAATGATTATTTCTTACCTTATTTGATTTTAACTTATTCATTTTAGAAAATACCAATTAATTGATTTGAAGTGTATACTTTTATTTTATCTTTTACCTTCATTTTAATATATGCATATTAGGGTTTCATTTGGAATGCGAAACTATTTTATTACAAAGACCCTAAATGTGTTTTATGAAATGGTTGTAATATTATTTTTTACATTAGAAATATTTTGAGCATTAGGGTTGTTATTAAATTAATACTTGCCCTATGTGAATTCTTTTAATATTAGGGAACGTGCTCCCCTTTTTAGGGTGAGGTTAAATCTCATGTACCTTAATGTTTTAGGATTATTTCTATATGTTATTAATATTATTTTATGTTTGTATTTTAAAATGAATATGTTATGGTTAATATATTATGAAAGTAAAATTTTGAATTTAAAATATAATGTCATATTTCTATTTAATGTTTTAGGTGTTATCTTATTAATGTAATTTTTATGTTTTGATAATTAAAAGTGGGCAACTTATGATTATTATTTAAATTTTATTTGCACTTTTATTTATCAAATATATTTGTGTGAGTTATATCATAATTTTATTAATGTTTTACTTTGATATATCATTAATTAATAAATGAGTGATTTTAAGCATCATATTAAAAACCTAAAATATTATAGAATATAATAAATTTTATTTACTAATGACAGGTGTTTTTGTGTAGGCATTAATGTAAGGATTTGGATTTTATACATAAACACCTGAAGATGTAACATATTTAGTTTGTTGTACGGGAAAAATGTTTCCCTAAAAACCATTATATAGTTTAATATGTAATTTTTGGGGTTAGTTTTAGGGATTAGGTTCTATCAAAAGGTATTTTTTTTCACACAAAACCATTGATTTTTATATTTATATTCAAACATTTGTAAACAATTAATATCACAACAAACAATTGGGGAAAATCTCCTGAACTATGGATTTGGACCTAAATATTCAATTTTTCAAGTGCTAATGTCAGATAAGTTATTTTTATACCTTTTGAGGTTATATATCTGTTATTTTCGATTAGTTTTTTAGATGCTCTTTATATTAGGGTGTTCTACTATATTGTTTTCTTTGATTGTTTATGATTCATAGTTAATTGTATAATTCGAATAGCAATTGCATGGTCTGTGAACCTGTTGTTGTTCCTTTCATCCTCTTAATTTGGGTTAAAATTGATAGGATTAATTGTATGAATTATTTTGGATTATGATTCAAGGGAAGCCTGAAGGATGACAGTCTTTCTTTATAGGAGCAAGTTCCCTTAAAACTATCTCTGACTATACGTAAGATTGAAAATATATGACTCTATACACAAAACTGTATTAAGGCACTGATCTCATTTCATTTGTAATTGTTATTTGGTTCTATTTTGTAGTTTACATATTATATCTGATTTCTTCTTTATAAAGCATTCAATTAGGTTTTTAGGATAGTTTCAGGCTTTAGGTTAGATTTCATATTATTCAGCTATTAGGAGATTAGGTTATTTTCCTCCAAGGATTGTTCACCCCTTTGGAAGGAATTGCTTTTGTCTGTGTGTGCATTTGTATAGTTTAAAAGCACTTGTGGATTCAGACCTACTAGCCTTGGCTCAATCAAGTCAAAATTGTAGAGGCACTTATGTGTGCCTGTCAGTTGGCCTCAAAATGGTCCAGCATTTTTGAGCACCAACAAATTGGTGACTCTACTGGGGACGCTATCAGTAAAAGATACCTACAGAATCTTTGGTTACAGTTTAGTCAGACTCTACTGGAGATAGAACTTAGAATCAGTTATATGATTTAATCCTTCTTATGAAGAAGGTGGCGACTCTATTGAACAAAGAATTTCAGTCAGTGACTCTACTACGAGAGAAAACTCAGAAGGAGATAGGAAGATAGCCTAGAAGGGATGAGAAATTTTCATTTAATTAGTAATAGAAGATCTATTACATGATGTTTAGAATTCTATTCAAAAGGTTTTTTATTCCCATTGATATGAAGCCTTTGGATCTTAGAGAATTCAAATGCAGCTCTAATGAATGGTTTTCAAAATATTCACATAAGGTACCTGAATTCTATGGAAATAATGAAGAATCAACTATTGATCATCTAGATGCTCTTTATGCATTCCTGGATAGATATCAGATTGCTATAGAAAATGATGCCATGAAGATATTTGCATGGTCACTAAAGAATAATGCAAGGGAAAAATATGACTCATTACCTGCACAATGCATTTCATCAAGGATGCAGTTTGAGCAATGGTTCCTTGATGTATTCCATGATAGGGATGAATCATGCATGTGTCCCTTGGATGCATTTATTACTTTAGAATGGTATGATAATGAAAATATGGTGAGTTTGTTTATGAGGATGATGGATATTTTTCGTGAAATACCTTCTGATATTAGGCCAAATTTTTTAAACAAAATATATAGTTTAGGAGTAACTCGTGACCAGGTAAAGCTTATTCTTAAAATTGTATACAAAGATGTAATGGAAGAAAATGATAAAGTTACAAAAGGGGCACAAAAACCTAATGATATTCTATATTCAGATGAACAATAAAAGTCAAATCAGGATGAGGAAGAATCTGTACATGGTAAGATTTGTATGGAGGCAGTGAGGAATGATAAAATCTTAGATGAGCAGGGATATACTAGACTAATATTTGTAGAATTTGTAATCTTCAAATTTGACATAAAGGAAGTTCCAACAGTTTATTCCTAGTTCAAATGACACAGGTAGGTTATGACCATCAAGGATATTATGAACAAGTGGATCAAAATAGTTATCTGACCAATAATGATACATTTAGAATGATCTTGCTGCTACTAGATCAAAACCAAGTCTTTGATAGAGGAAAGTACCAGTATTCATCTATTTGATTCTCAGTCATCACGAATAGGGAGCTATTTCAGGGAGTTGTTTCTTCCTGTATCATTTTATTCAAAGTTATTTCATGCATTTTATTCAATATTATTAGTTCAATTATTCTATTTTATGTTGTTTTATACATTAAATCAAGGCTTCAATGTTTGTGTTGGTTATCTGGTGTGCTCAAATTATTGGTATAAGATCATATTTGTTGAAAAGGTTTCAAAAAATTTCAGGGAGTTGTATTAGCGAGTGAAAACCTAATTCACAACCTTTGTCAGCATATTTACAGATCTGACCACTCGTGCCTGTTAGGCCGATTTTCTGTCATTGCAAAAATCCTCTAAAATGGCCTATTTTTCTTTGCAAGCTTTGTCATTGCCTCCTGCCCTGTGTTCTCCATGTTGTCACCTTGCCCTGGTCCAAGCTGCATCTCCTAAATCATAATGCCTAGAAATATTTTCAAATTCTAATGTCCACGGGAAGCAATGTTTAAAATTTTCCACAGTGTCGAAAACCCATAGTGTTTTCAAAAATCTTGTGTGTTTTCAGTCTGTGTGTTTTCGGCCTACGTTGTTTTTGACCCCCTGTGCTTCCTACTTTTTTGCACTTTTCCTTTGGTGTCGAAAGCTCTGTGTGTTTTCGGTCTCTCTCCGTGTCAAAAACATTGTGTGTTTTCGACCTCGCACCAAGTTTCCTGTTCGCCAGCATTTCCTATCTGCATAGGTGCGATCGGTGATGGGCCCGGGTTTGCAGATGCTTTGAGGTGATTGGTTGTCACATGATCACATGTTAGAGTTTTCTGACATGTGACCATGTGACCAGTTCTTGCCATACGTGTGGGGCCCGTTGGTGGAAGGGCTGTGTTCCTGGTGGTTATGTAGTGGCCTTTGGTTGGCTATTGCATGATCACATAGCCCATTTCTAGGCTATGCAATCATACAACTAGCTGACATGTGTCCATGGCTGGCTGTGGTGGTGAGGTGGTGATCGATTGGTGGGCCCAGTTCTTTTTGGTTGCCTAGCAGTTGGTTTTCATTTGGTGACTTGGTGACTTGCGGTTACCGCTTGGTCTCCTGATTCTGGCAGTTTATCCCTAAGCATTCGGTGATCTGGTGACTATGTTGTCACGCAATCTCTTCAACCTTGGCAGTTATCTGCTAACATCTAGTGACTCGGCGGGCAGTTAGTCATGATGTCGCTAGATGGTGGTCCTGATATTTCTTTGGTGGAGTGACAACATGGAGATCTATGGTTGCTGCATGATCATGAGGAATATTCCTCTCCCTTGCAATCATGCGACCGCCATTCGATCTTGGGCTTGCAAGGCGTGGGTCCGGCGTTGGTGACTGGTTGGTATTCAGTAAGTGGTGGTGTGATACTTGGAAGGTGGACCCACATCTAAGGCTTGGCAGTTGTTGGCAAAGTGAGGCATTGAGTTCATGGGTTGTCACATGTTTGCATAACCCATTTCTAGGTTATGCGATCATGCGACCAACCACCTGGCTTAGCGGTTGTGGTGGTAGTTTTGGCCGGTAGGCGGTGATGTTATCTCCATGCAGTAGCGGTCTGTGAGTTGCCACATGTTTGCATAGCCTGTCTCCAAGGTATGAGATCATGCGACAGGGTGCAACATGTCCATCACGGTTGTAGAGTTGTGCGGTGGCAGTTGTGGCAGGGTAAAGGGAATTGTTGTGTCGCATGTTCGCATAGCCCGTTTCTGGGTTATGCGATCATGCGACTAACCATTTGCATCATGGTTGTAGATTTCTAAGGTGGGCCCATGGTGCTAATCTCATTTCATGCTCGAGTTTGATTGGTCTCTATGGGTGATTTGGTGGGGGACTTTGTGAAGGGTTTTTGTGCTAACTATTGGCTGTGGTTAGGAGACCGCGGTCGCATGATCACAAAGGTTAGTTTGGTGCCTTGCAATCATGCGGCCAAGCATTATTTGAGGCCTATTTTCCTGTGGTAGTGGTTTGTGACCATGCAGTTGTGCGACTGGGGGCGAGTGGTTAAGAAATGTGAGGCCTGCGAAGTGCAAAGTAGTCATTTCTTTTCAAATTTGAATTTTTGAGTGTTGCAGTGGTAGGAGGTACCGGACTTTATGGTTTCTTCGGTGGATTTTGATTAGTTTGGTGATGCTAGTGATTGCAAGGTGGTCCAGAGGCCTGTTACTTGATTGCATGGAGACTTTTATGCCGTATGAAGGACTATTTTGTGCTCGGCAGGTGTGTTTGCAGGTGGCCGATTTGACTGGCTCTCATGGTTCTTTATGGTGTTTTGTATTGATTGTCTTGATTGTTAGATCTATTTGAGATCTCTTTCTCCAAGTTGCCTTTGTTTCCTGCCCCTGTAGTAAATTCCTTGGCTATTTCTAATTGGCCTGGTTGGTGAAGGTTTTCCTAGCTGTCCCTAAGCTTTTTGCATTCTCCTAGAGAATTCCAAGGCAGCTAGGGGTTTATGTAGTCAAATTTTTGACTTTGTCTTCATTCCTTTTTGCCATAGTTGTGGGGACCGGTTCCATGAATGTTCTTCCTGCAATGTATTTTCCTTTTTCTCTGCATATAGGGTGTTCCCTCTATCCTCTCTAGCTATGGGAATATAATGAAATTGTAAGAGATGTCTTATGGATTAGATTTCAATATATTTGTTCTGCTTCCAAATTGTCTCCATTTGGGTTTTAGACTTATTAATTGTAGCATCAAGGGTGTTATAGTTTTTCTACTTGCATTTCTAGTGAGTGTCTGCAATAGAGTTGTTTTTTGCAGAAGCAACTAAGTCTAGGGCTGGTGTTCAGATATGTATGAGCTGAGGTATCAAAGATGCATCATGCTTGTCTTTGAGTGGATGCAGGTTAATGTATTGCCTGTTCCTAGGTCTTTTCTTTGGATATGTGATAGCATATCTGGGTGCATAGGTGGTTTGGTAATGTGTGATCTGGTTAGGGTGACTGTGTTGTCTTCTTGTTTCATAGCCCTATTGTAGTGAGGTATTTGACTCTGTTGGCCATTAGATAAGGCACTGGTCCATGAGAGACTTGGGGTACTTCAGGAGTCCATTCAACCCAGCATCAATCTTTCATTTAAATCTTTTCCCTTTCATGTTGGAAGTAGTAGTAGGAGGTCCCTTCTAGTTTTTAGACTCATTGCATGTAGATCAGGTTATTGCATGAGGTCATGGTTCATTGGGGTACAGGATACCTATAGGGGTCTGAGAACTATTCCATAGTAATGCATCTGCAAGCCTTTGTTCATCAACTCAAGAAGAGTCATGAGTGTGTAGATGAGGCAATACCCACCTGAGTGAATGTGGAGCTCGAAGCAGAAGGAGGATGTTCTTTATCCTCATCAATTGGCACTTTTTCCCTTGTCAAACTTTGGAGTGAAGACTAACCAGTTTGTCAATCATAGTGTAAACCTGGCACCATGTGGGAACAAGTTTAAAGACCAACAGTGCCTACATCCTATCTGCCTGTGCTGCAAATGAGGGTTGGGACACAATCGTTTACAAATAGAATGCATCAAGAAAATGTGTCTCAGTGATGAAGTATTTTAGCTTTCAAACAAATGTGGTTACCAGGTGTCAAGCCAAATTTTAGACAAGAATTGCAGGCTCAGGAAAGACAACATTGGCAGAAGAGTATTATTATCACCACTGACATTTCTTTGACAAATCAAGCTTATTTATCAGAGTAAGAGAGTCTTCAAAGAAAAATGGATTTCCAACATTGTAGACTCAACTTTTAAGGAACTAATGAACCAATCTTTCAGAATCAGCAATGTGAGCCAAGGCAAAGAAAGAATTGTAGATCGGATAAGACACCTGTGTCGCACAAAATGATCAAAATTTCTTATTTTTATTGATGATGTTGATCATCATCAACAACTGAAAGCCCTTCTTATCAAGGAGGGCATTTTGGGATCAGGTAGTTTGGTAATAGTCATAGCTCGTAATAAGGTGGTTCTTAAACTCTCAGGAATCTCCTTAGTTTACAAAAACAAACCCATTTCCCTGAAAGATGTTGAGGAGTTGTTGTGTGCAACTGCCATTGACCAATCCCTATCGACTAAAGGATTTGACGATTTGATCCAATCTACTATGAGAAATTGTGGCTACTACCTAGAATTTCTAAGGAGTTTTGGCAGAAATCTCCAGTTGTATGGTAATAATGAAAAACAAGAGTGGGAGGATGAGCTATAAATGATGATGCCTAAAATATTCGAAGTTATATGTGGTGATCTAGAAGAGAAGGAGAGATAGACATTTCTAGACATTGCTTTTTTTTTTTCAAAAAAAAGGAGAAGAATTCAATGATACGTGTGTGAGCTAGATCAGGATGGAGAGGCACGTGAGCTCTTCAAAAGATAGAGTATATGTGCCTTGTTCAAGTTGACAATGCTACTAATTTCCTCACAATCACTGATTATCTTCGAGGTTCAGGATAAGAGATAGTAGATCAATAGCTTGACGACACTCCAGATCTTTCATGTCATCTCTAGCATCCAAATGCATATAGAATTTTTTTGAAAGAGCCACTGCTCTAGACAAGCGTAAAAATAAGGGTAACCAGAGTGGCAAGCCACAAGAAGCTGTATGAAAGGACAATTGAAGAATTGTTAAAAATAGACCTTCATGTAAGCGGTGATATTTGTAAAGGTAGATTTCACGATCGTCTAAGAAATTTGGTATGGTTTCGCTGGGAAGAATGTCCTGAAACAACCATTCCTTTAGCAGAAATGAACAACTTACAAGTTTTAGAATTTTTGAAAGGAAAATTAGAAAAACTGGGTTAGCTGCCAATAGATTTGAGAGAGATGACTATTGAAAGAACCAGACTAGTCCAAATTCCACCAATAATAGGATTGCTAAGTCATTTGGAGAAATTGACTTTAGATTGCACTGTTAATCAAGAGTCTCTGCCACCAGAATTATGTGAACTACAAGCTTTGAAACACTTAGTGGTTAGGTAATATGAACACCTGAAATCCTTGCCAGTGGTTCTGGCTAGTTCTAGCTTGATCAAAATAGCTACGCAGATGAATTAAGAAGTGGGGCCAAAGCTGGAGTAATTTTATTCAAAATGGTAAGGTTACCTGCTCAAGTAAGTATTTCTAATAGAAATCAATTCTTTTCATTAGATTTTCTCTATAAACTTTTTATTTTATATTTGATATTTTCAGCATGAGAATAATTATTTTGGAGAGAGAACTGTGTTTGTTTTCTTTTCTATTTAATTCCCTATATTTTAATTAATTTATTTATTATTGTTTTATATCGTTAATACTTTAAGTTTAGTGGTCTGCTTCGCTAGAGATAACTTGACTCTTGCTGCATCCAAGCATGAATGCATGTCCCCAATAAGAGACACTGTTGACATTGGAAATTTTAGGTTTTAAAAATGCCAAATATCAGGGAAGTATAATTTATATTTTCATTTTTCATGTAATTTCCGTATGTAAGAAATTAAAGCAATTAAAAAGGCTTAAAACTCATTATTATTCAATATTCATGATATAGGTTTTAGGTTGTTTTATTTCAATAAACTTGATGCATGTACATTGTGAAATAAAATAATTATAAAAATGATAAATCATCAAGTGGTTAAGTAAAAAAGGTGGCGAGAGGGAGTTGAACCCTCGACCTCTCAAGCCAACCTTTTTCCTACATACCTACCCTCCTACCCTCTAACCAATTAGTTTGTCTATTTTCTTCGAGAGAATTAGGAAGAGAAACTAATTTATTTACGTTTCCATGTGCAGGTGAAAAGTCAATACAATTTTCTACACAGGGAATAATATTTTCCTTAATTACTTTTCAATTCAATAATGAAATATTATTTTCCTATGTATTATTTATTTTCTTGATTTTAGGAAAAAAGAGTGGGGAGAGGGAGTTGAACACTCGACCTCTCGACCCACCCTTTTTTCCTAACCTAACTACATGACCTACCGTAACTAATTGTCCTATGTTATTCCTTGAGAATATGGGTAGGAATTAAGATATAAATATTGGATTATTTGATTTCCTTTTAATAGTTTAGAAATAAATTATTAGGATAAATAAGTATATTGTTTTTCTCGTGTATGTATTTTTCAAAGAGTTTTTTCATTTCATGAGATTATTGTTTTTACTAATGTGATTGCCTTTTTATTTTAATTTATAATTTACACTAAAAACATTAAAGTGAAAAGTGTATTAAAGTAAATTCATATTAGAAAAGATTACTATGTTTTTAGGTTTTGAAATATTTTTAATTGATATTAATCTTTAATTTTCAAATACCTAATTGTAATCTTGTAATTTTACCCTATTGTAATTTAATTTTAAAATGAAATTATTAGGGTAAAATGGGCATGAATGATTATTTCTTACCTTATTTGATTTTAAATTATTCATTTTAGGAAATACTAATTAATTGATTTGAAGTGTATACTTTTATTTTATCTTTTACCTTCATTTTAATATATGCATATTACGGTTTCGTTTGGAATGTGAAACTATTTTATTGCAAAGACCCTAAATGTGTTTTATGAAATGGTTGTAATATTATTTTTTACATTAGAAATATTTTGAGCATTAGGGTTGTTATTGAATTAATACTTTCCCTATGTGAATTCTTTTAATATTAGGGTATGTGCTCCCCTTTTTAGGGTGAGTTATAAATCTCTTGTACCCTAATGCTTTAGGATTATTTCTATATGTTATTCATATTGCTTTATGTTTGCATTTTAAAATGAATATGTTATGGTTAATATATTATGAAAGTAAAATTTTGAATTTAAAATATAATGTCATATTTCTATTTAATGTTTTAGGTGTTATCTTATTAATGTAATTTTTATGTTTTGATAATTAAAAGTGGGTAGCTTATGATTATAATTTAAATTTTATTTGCACTTTTATTTATCAAATATATTTGTGTGAGTTATATCATAATTTTATTAATGTTTTACTTTGATATATCATTAATTAATAAATGAGTGATTTTAAGGATCATATTAAACACCTAACATATAATAAATTTTATTTACTAATGCTGGGTGTTTTTGTGCAGGCATTAACATAAGGATTTGGATTTAATACATAAACACCTGAAGATGTAACATATTTAGTTTGTTGTATGGGAAAAATGTTTCCCTAAAAATCATTATATGGTTTAATATGTAATTTTGGGGGTTAGTTTTAGGGATTAGGTTCTGTGAAAAGGTATGTCTTTTCACATGAAACCATTGATTTTTATATTTATATTCAAACATTTGTAAACAATTAACAACACGACACACAATTTGGGAAAATCTCCTAAACTACGGATCTGGACCTAAATATTCAAATTTTCAAGTGATAATGTCAGATAAGTTGTTTTATATCTTTTGAGGTGATATATGGGTTATTTTTTATTAGTTTTTCAGATGCTTTGTATACCAGGGTGTTCTACTATATTGTTTTCCTTGATTTTTTATGATTCATAGGTAATTTGTACAATTCAAATAGTAATTGCATGGTTTGTGAACCTATTGTTGTTCCTTTCGGCCTCTTAATTTGGGTTAAAATCAATAGGATTAATTGTATGAATTATTTTTATGATATAAGGGAAGCCTACAGGATGATAGTCTTTCTTTATAGGAGCAAGTTCTCTTTAAAATGTCTTTGACTATATGTAAGATTTCAAGTATATGACTCTATACCCAAAACTGTATTAAGGCACTGATCTCACTTCATTTGTAATTTTTATTTCGTTCTATTTTGTTCTTTACATATTATATTTGATTTCTTCTTGATAAAGAATTCAATTAGGTTTTAGGGATAGTTTCAGGCTTTAGTTTAGATTTCATATTATTCAGCTATTAGGAGATATGGTTATTTTCCTTTGAGGATTGTTCACCCCTTTGGAAGGAATTGGTTTTGTCTGTGCATTCATTTGTATAGTTTAAAAGCACTTGTGGATTCAGGCCTACCAGCCTTGGCTCAATCAAGTCAGAGTTGTAGAGGCACTTGTGTGTGCCAGTCACTTGGCCTCAAAATGGTCCAGCATTTTTTATCACCAACAATTGTCATTATGGACTCCTAGTAGTCTTTGGATGTTCTAGGTGCACCTGCACCACTCCACCACATCAAAACTAAAACCAAACTTCACACCCTAATGCTAACACCTTAGATCATCTCAACATGGTACATTTTCCATGTTACAACTTCCCATTCACCATTCTTCTATTATAGCCTTTCTAGGCCTGTCTAGTAGCCCTTCAAACCTTGAAATCAGCAATTCATTCACAATATCCCCAAACAACTAGCAATAGTTTTACACTTTCAAATACCCTTTTCAAAGTTACTAAGTTGATATCATTCTTGTACTTTCATGACCTAACTATTGAACACTTCCTTCACCCCCTAACCCTTCAACTAGGCGTAATTAGCCCTTGCCCAAAGAAGCAACTCTATCATCCACTAATCTCCAAACAAGCCTACCATAAACATCACGTACAAAAAACCTAAAATCTTCTAACAAAACCTAGCCTAGAGCAGTAGAAAACCTAATAACAACCTTACTTCCTTCAAAAGTAGCATGCCTAGCCAGCTCTCCAGGCAAAACAAACTTGACAATAATCTCAATTTCTCTAGAGGAAAGTGTCACGATCTTGTTATATTTCAGCAGAGAACCAGCCTCATGAGTAATCTTATCAAAAATATCAATCATGAAGCTCTCCATGATATCCATGGCAACACTGGATATTCCCTTTGAGGGATGCACTTGTTTCAACACCTTGTATATAAACCTCTTGTAACTTTCTACACTTCTCTTCCTCTTCTTCTTCTTATTCTCAGATTTCATGGCTTTGACTGTTGAATCCTTTGTGGGCTTGATCATCACTTTCTTTTCTTTTCTTTTCTTTGTTGGGTCAATGATTTTAGTTGACATGTATTGTAAATAGTGCTATATTTGAAATTATTTAATTAATTAGTATTTGAGTTATTTATTTATTTGATGAAGTTTTCATTCATTAAGTCATATGTTAAATTTGTTTAGGACATGAATTCCTACTTCTCCCTCTCTAAAATAGAAGGTTTACATTTTGCTTTATCCAGATTAATACATTTTCTTCCATTACTAGGTTTTATCTTCTTCCCTTGCAGCTGTTCTATTCCCTATTTCACATAGTTTCCCTTTTGAGGTCTAGATGCCTTTGCTGGAAAATTGGTGACAAAATCATTGCATACGACTTGTATTTTCTTATACATATGTGATGGAAGGATATTATGCACTTGTACTCCTTTAAAATACTTGTAAGGACTACATTCTTTGACAATGTGGTAAATATGGACTATCATCTACCCACTAAAAAATGCAGGCATCTCCATCCTCAAGATTATTGGCAATTCAAAAATATCTCCATCCATGAATCAAAGAAGCTTCAGGGAGATCTCCAAGGAATCATAAATGCCACTCCCTTCTGCTAGGATCCACAAGAGTCACCATTGTTCTTTCTTTTGGTAATTTGAGTTTATCTACAAATGTGTTCGGTGTTGTCTATAGAATAAATTGTCCCTGAAGTGATTAGAACTCATCTGAATAGCACTTGTGGAAGGATTGGGGAATCTATTTGTCTATTCCAATAGCTCCAAATGGCTGGGTAAACACTAGTGGCAACCTCCTTCACCACGTATAGTCATTCGATCACTACCAATGACTCTGGGCTGAAGTGTCCCTCAAGGTCACTTAAGCATGAAATCAATGATCTTTGCAGGGTCATATCTCAAAGCTCATGTGAGGTAGCATGGATCCATTAGTTGCTACAGGACCGTGTTGCCAAGGCCTAAAAAAGATTGTCTTAGTTTTCAGAGATTCAAGTTCATTTAAATTTGGCAACACATTCTCGGTTGATGTTAGAACTCATAGTGTTCCTCAGTTCAAATGACCAATATTGTGTATCCTTCCAACCGTCGGTCATAGAAATGAACCATCTTATCCAATAGCTTTGAATGGTTGGGTAAATGCTAGTGGCAACCTTGTTCACCATGCATAGTCATTTGATCCCCATCGACAACTATGGGTCGAAGTGTCCCTCAAGGTCACTTAAGCATGAAATTAGAAACCTTTGCGGGGTCATATCTTGGAGCGCGTAAAAGGTAGAATGGATCCATTAGTTTTTACAGGACCATGTTCCTAGGGCCTACAAAAGCCTATTTTAGTTTTCAAAGATTTAAGTTCATTTAAATTTGGAAACACATTCTCAGTCAATGTTAGAACTCATAGTGTTCCTTAATTCAAATGGCCAATGTTGCATATCTTTCCAAATTTTGGTCCTAGCAATGAACAATCTATTCCAATAGCTCTAAATAGCTAGGTAAATGCTAGTGGCAACCTCATTCACCATGCATAGTCGTTCAATCACCACTGAAGACTCCTAGCCAAAGTGTCCCTCAAGATCACTTAAGCATCAAATCAACAATATTTGTGAGGTCATATCTCAGAGCTCGTGCAAGGTAGCATCAATCTATTAGCTTCTACGGGACTATGTTGTTGGGGTCTACAAAAGCCTATCTCAATTTTTAGAGATTCGACTTTGTTTAAATTCATCAACACATTCTCAGTCGATGTCACAACTCACAGTGTTCCTCAGTTCAAACAACCAAATTAACATATCCTTCCAACCATTGGTCGTAGCAACAAACCATCTATTCCAACAGCTCTAAATTGTCAGGTAAATGCTAGTGGCAACCTCATTCACCATGCACAGTCGTTCGATCCCCGTTGATGACTCTGGGCCAAAGTGTCCCTCAAGGTCCCTTAAGCATGAAATCAGTGATCTTTGTGGGGTCATATATTGGAGCTCATGTGAGGTAGCATCGATCTATCAATTGGTACATGACCATGTTGCTGGGGCCTACAAAAGCATGTCTCAGTTTTCAGAGATTCAACTTCATTTAAATTCGGCAACACATTCTCATTTGATGTCAAAAGTGAAAGTGTTCCTTAGTTCAAATGGCCAACATTGCGTATCCTTCCAACCATTAGTCACATCATTGATTCATCTATTCCAATAGCTTTGAATGGCCAGGTAAACGCTATTGGCAACCTCATTCACCACGCACATTCATTCGATTGTTGTCAATGACTTCAGGCCGAAGTGTCCCTCAAGGTCCCTTTAGAATGAAATCAGTGATCTTTACGGGGTCATATCTTAGAGCTCGTGCAAGGTAGCATTTATCCATCATTTTCTATAGGACCATGTTGTTGAGGCCTACATAATCCTGTCTCAATTTTCAGAGACTCAACTTCATTTATATTTGGAAACACATTCTCAGTCGATGTCAGAACTTGCAGTGTTCCTCAATTAAAATGGGAAACATTGTGTCTCTTTCCAACCATCGGTCATGTTGGGAGTTCCCTTTGATCTTCAACTTGTGAATTTATACTTTGATGGATAACTTTAATAAAACTTTGACTCTATCACCACTCCAAAGTCCACAAGGAAGAGGGCCAATTAACAAGGATCAAAAGAGATCCTCCTACACTTTGAGCCTTGTGCTCAGGTGGGTGTACCCCTGATTCACTTCTTGAAAGGAATCACTAAATGTTATACCAATATACTCTTTACTAACTGATTAAAGATATTATCATTTGAATTGTGTGTGTGTGGTTGATAACAATGAAATGCCTCCAGAGGATGGACCAATGCCTTAACCTAGGGCAAAGAGTCACCCAATTACATACATCAACTGAAGAGCTTAAATCAAACACTCTTGGGCTCAGGATAAGTGCTTTGCCTATTACCCCTCTCCCTCAAACACATGGACATCAGATTCTTACCTGGTTGTAAACTCACTGAACTCACCCAAAAGACTTTAATCCTAACTTTGTTAGGAACTCAAAGATGACTTCACAATACTCTTTGTTTACCATATGCTAATACACTTTGTGACACTCAGAGCAACACAAAGATAAGAAAAGATAAGAAAAGACCCAAAATCAGAGCAACACAAAGATAAGAAAAGACCCAAAATCCAGCTCCTCTTTCAGTATAATATTATCAACAACCAGGGACCAAAAGAAAGTTTTGGAACCTGCACTAAGTCAAAAATCCTACAATATATACCACCACTAGTCACCTTGGAATCCTCAAAGAGGATGCATCAAGCTTTGGGTGACTAGGGTTAGGGTTTCAACCACTAAACCCACTAGAAACAATCACAAATTAAATGTAGGGGATGAAAACCAGTCGGCCATGCCTGAGAAACATTTGCACTTATGATAGATCTCTGGGAAAGTACTACAAATCCTGAAAATTCAAATTTGTCAACTTGTATGGCCACCTACAAACACACCTCGAGCATAAGAAAAACATAGTAAAAATCCTTGTAGATGATCATGGAACACCATGGACCACACTACAACAACAAGCACCACCAAACAAATCAAATCTGACCATGAAAGCATTCAATTTTGGTCCTTTCTATCAATGAGAAACCCTCTGCAAATTTGAATTTGAAAAACAACGGTCATTTTATGGCACTTACAGTAAATCAGCGGTCAAAATTTAAATCTCAACCAAATTTAAGTCCTGACCATTAGATCCTTCTATTTCATGGTCTTTAAGTCTTAACTCAACCACCACCCTCAGGTTTACCTTTTAGTGACTATGCGACAATGCTTTTTCCCATTCATGGAAAGAAAATCTTAACCCATCATTAACTCCGTGACCTGGTGACAAAAGGAAAATAAACCTATCCCGATTATATTTTGCAAATTGGCGACCGAAAGCTTTTGTTAGTTCATGAATAACTCTATCTATCTGCCACATATTTTAGCGATCATGTGAATACTCATTCACTGAATCACCATCTCTTTCAGAACACCGCTATTTCATTTCATGAATGAGCAAAAAGCATTAAAATTTATCAGGCCACCAAAAGACTAAGGAAATTAATTAGGCCCACACTAGGAAGATCAACGGCAATCTTAAGATTGTATATGTCAGAAAAAACCCATCAGATTACATGCCATCCATTGATCCTCTGTCACTGTCAAAACAACTGAACCCTGAAAGACTTGGACCCACTGACACAATATCTAGTCACACAACGTGGACCAATCATAGCTTGCCATATCAACACACCTGGCAAGTGGACCCACCGCACTTCATCCCCTCCAAGAAAGATTGAATCGACGATCGGTGCATGATCTTAAGCCTTTGATAGATGCCAAAAGATCATGCGCCTGTCGTTGATATTATGACACTGTCAGGACCCTCTAATGCATCCGAAAACTAGGTCCCACTGGTGACTACCAACATGTTAATATATGGACCAATAAAATGCCACCAACTATACATACATGTCATTGGACCCACCCATTTGAAGCGCTATGTCATAAAGGAAGATCAACGGCCATTGCAAAAGTGCATAGCTCTGACACATCTCATGAGAACATACAACCACCATTAGATCGAGATGGTGTCAGAAAGCCTAGGCTCATAGACCATGTGAACACATGAATAAAAAGAAGGAAGCCACCATGCCAAGTCACAAATAGTTAAGAGATAAGCCACCAAGAATAGAAGAATACGCGACCATAGTGTTTGCCCAATCACCGAAAGAAAAGGTTACCCGTTGGGAAACCAAGCAAATCAGTGACAAACAAGTAATCGCCAGCTCATAGAAAGAAAAGATGTGACTGCCAGGCAACACACAAACAAGCGACAAGCCAGGAAAGAAATACGCACATGCAAATTAGTACTTTAAGTGGCTGGAATAAAGGTAACTTAAAATTAGAATAGGGCCAGGGTTTTTCAAAGGGTTTTAAAATGTAATGGCTAGTTTTTTGAATATTTTTCTTAGGGATTTAACTAGAGACATGAAAAATAATGCAAAGACCAGGGGAAAGATAATGGAGCCATGAAATTTGTTGCATGTGCTAACAGTGGCTCTGTCTGGGGATGTATGCCTCCTGTAAGCATAGCAAGGATCTAGAATCACTGGTTAAAGTAGACCATCCCACTGGAAAGCTTGACAAAAAAGAGCAACAGGACCAAGAACTCACAAACCAAGAGAAAACAAGGCAGGGGCAAGCAACTTATTTACAAAATTTACAAAATGTACAGACCTAACTACTATTCATGGAAAATAGAATACCTTCAATTGAAGTATTTCTTCAAGAATTGTCCATGAACTAGCAATTCCTGAACTTCACCATTCAACTCCTTGACAATATATGAATCTTGGCCCTATTTCTCATGAATTAGATACGGCCCTAGCCAGATGGGATCAAACTTACCATGTTTTCCTTTATCCTCCAATCTGGCATTCCAAATTAACACCAAATCACCAGGTTTAAACTTCCTGTCAACAGTTTTCTTGTCATACAAATTCTTAACCTACAACTATAATTTGGCATTTCTTGTAACTGACTCTCTTCTAGTCTCATCCAACCTAATAATGTCCTCAATTCTCAATTGCATCTCATCATCCATGTCATCATCATATAACTAAACAAATTTATACATTTCCAATAGATTATTTTGAGGCATCCTTGCATGTATTCCATATACTAAGTCAAATGGTGCACAACCAATTGCCCTCTTCACAGTCACCCTATCACCCCATAGAGCTAATGGAAGATTTGAATTCCATGCCCTCTTATTCTTTTCAAGAATCCTCTTGAGGATCTTAATCAAACTCTTATTAGTAGATTCTGCCTATCCATTTCCTTATGGATGATAAGGTGAGGAATTAGAAATTTGAATTCCTAAACCTTTGCAGAATTCCTTGTATTCAACAGACCTGAAGCACATTACATTATCACTTACTATTCTCTCAGGGAAACCAAACCTTGTAACAATATTATTCAACAGAAAATCAATTACCACCTTACTAGTTGCATTTCTTGTAGGTATAGCCTCTACCCACTTTGTAAAGTAATAAGATCCATGAGTGTTCTCCACTTGACTTGTTTGGTATCTCCCCTATAAAATCAATTCCCCATTGTTGGAAAGGAGCCTGAACTTCTACTGGTTTTAATGGCACATTACCTAAAAATTTAAGCTTACCAGAGAATCTTTGACAAGTATCACACCTCCTTACCAACTGTTCTGCATCCTTGAAGATTGTGGGCCACCAGAATCCTACTCTCAAGATTTTATGAGCAGTTGTTTTACCCATATAATGCCCACCACAAACTCCCTCATGCATTTCTTTTAACAACTTGTTAGCCTGATCCTCATCAACACACTTCAAAAGTATGCAATCTAAATTCTTTCTATACAATTTACATTTCACAATCACATACTTGATGGCCTGTAATTTTAATGTCCTCTTCTGATTATCATTCATTCCTACTGGACATCTCATATTTCTCAAGTAATAGATAATATCTTGATACCAGATACAATCATCCATATCACATGTATAATCAATTTTAGAATGATTTACCTGATTTGCATCAAGATTGGATTGAGCCATCAGTTTTTCCAATCCTTGTCCTCTAACCAATTTAGTAATTTGGATGTCAACATTGAATTCTTGGATCCTATTGATCCATCTGCATCTTCTTCCAAACACCTCTTGCTCTGAGAAAATATCCTTCACAGCTGTACTTGGCACAAAAGCAATCACAACTGCTCCTATCAAGTAACACCTAAAAGCCTTGATTGCCTTCACAAGTGCGTATGCTTGTTTCTCATTTATGTCATATTTCAATTCAGCAATGTGCAAAGATTTACTAAAAAATGAAATAGGCTTCTCAAAACCATCCTTATTCTTTTGTAACAAAACTACAACAATAGTGTGAAAAGATGCAAAGGAAAAGATGTGCATTGGGATACTATAATCAGGTGCCTTAAGCACTGGTGCATCTTTGATAGCCTACTTGATATTTTTGAAAGCCTCATCAAGCTCACCCTCCCATTTGATTGCAGATCCCTTCTTCAACATCTTAGAAATAGGTCTAGTAACCTCTGCAAAATTTGTCACAAACCTCCTTAAGAAATTGACCTGACCAAAGAAGGACTGAATCCCTTTAACATTCTTTGGTCTCTAAATTTTATCAATGGCTACTACCCTCTCAGGGTCAATTCTCACTCCTTGCTTCCCAACTAAGTGGCCAAGCAACTTACCTTCAATGACACCAAAAGCACATTTCCTTGGGTTTAATGAAATGCCATATTCCAAAGCTCTCATAAATATTTTCTCTAAATGAGTACAATGGTCCTCTTCCTTCTTGGAATAGGCAGTTAAATCATCTTGGTATACAACAAGGAAATCATTTATGAAATCTAAAAAGGCAACATCCATTGCCCTTTGAAAAGTAGCACCAGCATTTGTGAGACCAAAAAGCATTCTCACATAAACATATGTCCCCCAAGGAGTAGTGAAAGCTGTCTTGAATTGCTCTGATTCTTTGACAATTACTTGATTGTAACCAAAGAAACCATCCATCATAGACATCAATTCTGATCTGGTCACTCTTTTCAGCATAGCTTCCATATTGGGCAGACAATAGTTATCCTTTAATGAGATAATCTTCAAATTCCTAAAGTCCACACAGAGCCTGATGTCACCATTTTTCTTTCTCATAGGAATAAGGTTTGAAACCCAAGAAGAGTGCCTTATAGGCTTGATAATTCTAGCATCTCTTAGCTTCATTAACTCTTCTTGCATCTTGGGTGCCAAAGTGGGATTAATAGGCCTTTGTTTTTGCCGGAAAGGTTTAGCATCTTTTTTCAATGGAATAACATGTTGAAACAAATCTTCTCTATAAACCTTTAGGTCATCATATGACCATGCAAAAACATGCCTGAATTTTCTCAATAATTCAACCAAAGACTTTCTCACATTATGAGACATGTCCCTACCAATGTATACCTTCTTAGGTGCCTCATGTGTTCCAAGATTTATCTCCTGTAGATCAGCATGATCTTCTCCTTTGATATTATTTTGAACTCTATCCTGGTTATCAAAGATAGTCTCCAAAACAACAAGCCCCTTGGGCACCTTGTCAGTTCTAAGTTGAATGACCTCATTTCCAAAGACAACCTCCTTTCCTTCTACTGACTCAACCAAGACTGAACAATCAAATTCCTGACGATGATATTGATCCTCACAACTCATAAACTTCAAGATATCACTATCATCATCAAAAACTTGCCAATTTTCAATATTGTCTGGTATATTGGGCCTAGCTTGAATTTCAACTTTAGAGATACCTGTAAATGTAATATCAATGGGATTGATTGCAATATTGGCTAACAAATCAGCCATCCTATTATTACTCCTATCATTCCACTCAATATTGAAGGCATCAAAATGTTCAATCAAATCCCAAACTGCATTCCTATATTGTTTTAACCTTTTGTTCTTGGAAGCATATACTGACCTAACTTGGGACACCACCAAGTCAGAATCACCAACAACATTCAAACATTTAATACCATGCTTTTGTGCCAACCTCAATCCTAACAACAATGCCTCATATTCTGCTATATTGTTGGTACAAAAGAAATTCAATGTGAAAAAGAATTTGTAGGTGTTTCCATTAGGAGAAATAAGTAAAATACCTTCTCCTGCTCCATCTTTTCAATTTGCACCATCAAAGTACATTACCCACAAATCACCCTTCATAGAAATAGCACTTACCTCAACAAAGATAGGTGACAAAATAGGTTCATTTTCAAATATAGGGACTTCTTCCCTAAAAGAATTAATATCAATATCCATAAAACATGTATTTTCATTATCAATATTTCTTTCAATCATGTGGCATACTCTTGGCTCTCGATCAATCTTAAAAAATTGGTCATCAATCTTGAAAGTGGCATAGGACAGATCACACTGTAGACTTCCACCCATAGTAGCACTCCACCTTCTAGATAGTAGCATCCCATAATGAGGAGGGATGTCCACCACCAAAACACTCATTGTTAACTCTTTCTCTGGATATGCTGCCAGCCTATATGGCATTGCATTGATAGTCCCAATGAATGGTACCTCCCTCTGATCTATTGCACAATATTTGCCTTGAACTATATCAACTTTCAGGCCCAATTTTTCCATAATCTTAAAAGGCATAATAGTATTAGAGGCACCAATATCAATCATACAATTCCTTAGTTTCATTCCATTCACAAGAACACTTAAAAAGAATGGATCAATGTTTTCAAGGCTGGCATTGATAAAACTGTCCAAATCTATAGGAGGAATTTGAGATAAAATTCCCTGAGCAGCAACACCTTTTGAAGCTTTATCCTGAGATCCATTGCATGCAACATCATTGTTATGAACATTATCTACCCATGCAATAGCTCTGTCTTTGTGGTTAGGGATCCTCAACAATTCTGACAATGGAACCTTAACTATAATTTGAGACATTACAGCTAACATATCAATAGGAGCAGAGGAAGGAATCTCAATCTGCATTGCCTTAGGATCCTTTTGTTTATCTGATACATTAAGTGTATTGGCCACCCTCATTTTTTCAATATTAGCCATTGTGTTAACTAGCTTCTCAATCTCATTAGAAATTTTTTCAATTCCAACTCCCTTAGGCTCACAATTCTTACCTTTTACATTCTTGAATTTCACCATGTGATCACCTTTTGATTTGTTCTCATTAGGCTCTCCGGAGTTGGTACCTTTTATAAACATTCCTACAACTTTCTCATTTTTATTCCTTGCCACCATGCCTCTAGTTTGCACTTGGGCAATCATTTCTATAGTAATCCTATCCATCTCTTCTCTAGAAGGTCTTCTTAAATTTACTGGCTCAGATGAAGAGTTCATGTTACATGTCTTCTTATCAATGTCTTCACTATCAGAAAAAACCTCTTGATGAAAAAGGGCCTGATTATGTCTCTCCACATTTACATCTGTCTCTTCATCAAAATCAAAGTCATCTTCATATCCTACATATGAAGTAGCCATGTTGCATCCAACATCATCATGATCTTCTTCTTGATCTATCTCCTCACTGCCACAAACTTGATTTGCAACCATAGATTGTGCAACCACACAATGCTTTGTAGAATGAGGGGACTAGCATGAAACACACCAAGGTATGTCCTCCATGACATTTATTGAAGCCTTTTGTAGAGGGTTAGGGACACCTCTATCATTGTTTCCTCTTGCAGCAGGGATAATAGGCTTGCCATCCTTCCATTGGGTGTTGTAGGCATAGTTCTGCAGTCTATTTTGCTTATTGAAATTGTTGTTGAACTGAGGCCTTTCATTGGTAGGAGCACTGATGTTCCTATTTGTAGGTGCCTTCAAATCCTTCAATGTGTGAAGCACTTTATCCAATTTATCTTCTTCCTGCCTCCTAGCTCCAACATTCTTATCACTTTCCTTTTTTTATTTCTTGTCCCCAAACAACTTAGGGTCATCTCTCTTCCCACCCAATTTTCCTGATATCTTCATATTGTTCTCAATATTGATAGCAATCCTGAAAGAATCTCTAAGGGTTCTTGGTTCTTTGTCCCTCAAAAATTATCCCATCTTTCCATCAAATGCATTGAAGTATGTAGTTAGATAGACATTTTCATCTAACTGCATAACTTGGAACAACTTATGCATACCCTTCTGAAATCTCATGTTGAATTCAGCTGCAGAATCATTCTGATTTTTCCTTATGGTATTGAATTCATTCAACATGAAACTAGCATTGAGCCTATCACCATACTATTCTTTAAAACATCTCTCAAAAGAATCCCAAGTATCAATACATTTATCAGGAAGTCTCTTAAACAAATCTCTAGCATCCTCCATTAGAGATTGAACAAACAATTTCATGACTACATCCTCATGCTCTACCTCATAATCATTAAGCATATCAAAAAATAACCTAAGATGCCCCTCACAACTAATAGCATTATTACCAGCAAACTTAGGTACCTTATCTCTTATATCATTTGGAAAAGCATTCGAGTAACTAGGAATTCCATCAAAACTATTTTTCCTATAGCCTTCTAATTGCATAGGTCTTCTTTGAAAACTTGAACTAGTGTTAACCCTAGGATTAACATTTGCATTTACATTTCCATCTCCTTGTGCATTTGACTGCTACTTAGGATCAACACCTATCCTAGCAGATGAAGAAGGAATTGAACTAGTAGCATTACTAAGTGGAATAGTAGCAGTCATAGATGGCATACCTAGTTCAGTAGTAGATGGACCAAAAGCATTTGTAGATGAAGCCTTCAAGAACTAGATCTTTCTTCTCTTTTCTGCAATACAGGCTTCAATTTTAGCCTTATATAATTCTCTTGCAAGGGCCTCATCTTCTTTTCTTCTTCTTTCTATCTATGTGTCTTTATTTGAATTAGGTGGTGGGACCCTTGCTATTGTCAATGATCTACTTGTTTAATGTCCCACCATCTTTTGATTTCCTTTCTCACCAACGACAACAATAGGCCTAGTGATCTCATGCCCATCTTTATCTTTAGGGAGGGAAGCATAACTCTGAACCTGTCTAACCATAGGGCCCTCCTTATCAAATTCATGATCTTGCAATAAGTGCTCTTGCTCACTCCTCAAAGCCTCAAGATCACCAAAAACATCATGTTGCAAAGTCTTAGGAGCAAAAACAAGCATCTTGTTTCTCTCCTTCATTTCATTAATCTTTCTAAGGAGAGACTATCTTTCTATCAGAGAATTCACCTTTTTAGCCTCTCTCTCCTCTTGTAACCTCTTATGTATGGCATCCTATTCTACCAACTGTAACCTTAGTGCATTTAAATCATCCAGGTCTACCATAATGTCATCAAAACCTGATGACACATCCATATCGGTAAGATTTTGATATGGGAAGTGGACTTGCCTTGGTCTCATGGGTTCTCTTCTAAAATTATCTTCATCAAGGTCTAAATCAATCTCCAAACCCATCTCTCTGGCTTGTTCATCCTGACCTGTAGGCAATGGACACTTGTCCTGAAATATAGCTTCTGGGGTATCATAAAATCTATCCTCAGAGTGACCACCATCTAATCTAGAAACTCTGTCTTGTGAACCTTCCTCACTTGAGGAAACATGTGGTGCTCTACCTCTGGTATTTCTTTGTTCTCTCATGGGAGCACTAGTAGACTCACCATTCCTTCTAATCCAACTCTTCTTCTCCTATCTAGGCAATTGTTCCAGAGTGACCTCTAGATTCTTTCTAACAAAGGACCTAGTATTTCTCCTCTTGTCCACGATTTATAGTATGACACTGGTTCTAACCTCTTGAGTCGCCACCCACCTAGATGGGAAATATTTCAACTGAACACAATAGGAAAACAAGAGTGCACTTTGAAAATCTTTATCTCTAGACTCTCCCCAGTAGAGTTGCCATTTTGTTGGGAGTTCCCTTTGATCTTCAACTTGTGAATTTATACTTTGATGGATAACTTTAATAAAACTTTGACTGTATCACCACTCCAAAGTCCACAAGGAAGAGAGCCAATTAACAAGGATCAAAAGAGATCCTCCTACACTTTGAGCCTTATGCTCAGGTGGGTGTACGCTTGATTCACTTCTTGAAAGGAATCACTAAATGTTATACCAATATACTCTTTACTAACTAATTGAAGATTTTATCATTTGAATTGTGTGTGTGTGGTTGATAACAATGAAATGCCTCCAGAGGATGGATCAATGCCTTAACCTAGGGCAAAGAGTCACCCAATTACATACATCAACTGAAGATCTTAAAGCAAACACTCATGGGCTCAGGATAAGTGCTTTGCCTATTACCCCTCTCCCTCAAACACATGGACATCAGATTCTTACTTGGTTGTAAACTCACTGAACTCACCCAAAAGACTTTAATCCTAACTTTGTTAGGAACTTAGAGATGACTTCACAATACTCTTTGTTTACCATATGCTAATACACTTTGTGACACTCACATATATGAGCTCAGAACTGAAACAAGAAGACATACACAAATGCAAGATTGGAACTCAGTAGCATTCTCATTAACATATTCAGGATCAATATACAATTAGAGCAACACAAAGATAAGAAAAGACCCAAAATCTAGCTCCTCTTTCAGTATAATACTATCAACAACCAGGGACCAAAAGAAAGTTTTGGAACTCGCACTAAGTCAAAAATCCTACAATATATACCACCACTAGTCACCTTGGAATCCTCAAAGAGGATGCATCAAGCTTCGGGTGACTAGGGTTAGGGTTTCAACCACTAAACCCACTAGAAATAGTCACAAATTAAATGCAGGGGATGAAAACCAGTCAGCCATGCCTAAGAAAGATTTGCACTTATGATAGATCTCTGGGAAAGTACTGCAAATCATGAAAATTTGAATTTGTCAACCTGTATGGCCACCTGCAAACACACCTCGAGCACACAAAAAACATAGTACAAATCCCTCCAGATGATCATGGAACACCCTGGACCACACTACAACAGCAAGGGCCACCAAACAAATCAAATCTGGCCATGAAAGCATTCAATTCTGGTCCTTTCTGTCGATGAGAAACCCTCTACAAATTTGAATTTGAAAAACAATGGTCATTTTATGGCACTTGCAGTAAATCATCGGTCAAAATTTGAATCTTGACCAACTTTAAGTCCCGACTGTTAGATCCTTTTATTTTGCGGTCTTTAAGTCTTAACTCAACCACCACCCTCGGGTTTACATCTTAGCGACTATGCGACAATGCTTTTTCCCATTCGTGGAAAGAAAACCTTAACCCATCATTAACTCCACGACCTCACGACAAAAGGAAAATAAACCTATCTGGGTTATATTTGGCAAACTGGCGACCGAAAGCTTTTGTTAGTTCACGAAGAACTTTATCTATCTGCCACATATTTTAGTGATCACACAAATACTCATTCGCTGAATTGCCACCTCTTTCAGAACACTACTATTTCATTTCATGAATGAGAGAAAAGCATTAAAATTTATCGGGCTGCCAAAAGACTGAGGAAATTAACTGGGCTCGCACCAGGAAGATCAACGACAGTCTTAAGATCACATATGTTAGAAAAAAACCATCAGATTATAAGCCATCCATTGATCCTCTGTCACTGTCAAAACAACTAAACCCTGAAAGACCTGGCCCCACTAACACAATATCCAGTCACACAATGTGGACTAATCATAGCTTGCCATATCAGCACACCTGGCAAGTGGACCCACTGCACTTCATCCCCTCTAAGAAAGATTGAATCGATGGTCGGTGCATGATCTTAAGCCTCTGATAGATCCCATAAGATCATGCACTCATCATTGATATTCTAACATTGTTAGGACCCTCTAACGCATCCAGAAACTAGGTCCCACTGACTACTGCCAATGTGTTAATATATGGACCAATAAAATGCCACCAACTGTGCATACGTGTCATTGGACCCACCCGTTTGAAGCGCTATGTCATAAAGGAAGATCAACAGCCATTGCAAAAGTACATAGCTCTGACACATCTCATGAGAACATACGACCACCGTTAGATCGAGATGGTGTTAGAAAGCCTGGGCCCGAAGACCACACGAACACACGACTAAAGAGAAGGAAGTTGCTACGCTAAGTCGCAAACAATTAAGAGATAAGCCACTAGGAATAGGAGAATACATGACCACAGTGTTCACCCAATTGCCAGAAGAAAAGGTTAACCACTGGGAAACCAAGCGAACTAGTGACAAACAAGTAATTGCCAACTCACAAAAAGAAAATATGTGCCCACCAGGCAACACATGAACAAGTGACAAGCTGGGAAAGAAATACGCACATGCATATTAGGACTTTAAGTTGCTAGAATAAAGGTAACTTAAAATTAGAACAGGACCAGGGTTTTTCAAAGGGTTTTAAAATGTAATGGCTAGTTGTTTGAATATTCTTCTTAGGGCTTTAGCTAGAGACATGAAAAATGATACAGAGACCAGGGGAAAGATAATGGAGCCATGAAATTTTTTGCACATGCTAACAGGTCATAGCATGGAACCATTTGTGCCAAAAGCTTTGAATGGTCAGGTAAACGCTAGTGGAAACCTCATTCTCCATGTACAGTCGTTCGATCACGACCGACAACTCTAGGCTGAAGTGTCCCTTAAGGTCCCTTAAGTATGAAATCAACAATCTTTACAGGGTCATATCTCAGAGCTCGTGAGAGGTAGCATCGATCTGTCAGGTGCTATGGGACCTTGTTGTTGAGGCCCATAATAGCCTATCTAGGTTTTCAGAGATTCAAGTTTATTTACATTTGGGAACACATTCTTGATCGATATTAGAACTCACATTGTTCCTAAGTTCAAATGGCCAACATTGTGTATCTTTCAAACTATCAGTTGTAGCATTGAACCATTTTCTCCAAAACCTTTAAATGGTTGGATAAGTGCTACTGACAACCTTTTTTGGCACACAGAGTCATTTGAACACCGTCGACCACTCTGGGACGAGCAGTAGGATGAGTGCAAATATGTATTCTAGTGTTTGTAATTAACAATCAGTCAGCTAGGGGACAATTAGAAGTTAGTTTGTAAAAGCATAAGGTTGCACATCCACATCCATCGTAGTAATCTTATTAATAAAAGAAATCTTGCCAACATTAGGGTACCCATAGATCAAAATAGGCCTGGTATTGGGGTCAATAGATGACAACCTTGCCATATGTTGCCTCACCTGATCGAGGTCATGTCTTTATATTGTGACTATCCCGTGGAATAGGGAACACACCAATGAATATAAATGTTTGATTCAACGCGATCTTGGATAGATTGTGATGTAGAAATATTGCCTTATATTATATTTATACATTTCTACATTCATTTCATTACTTTTGTTATTATTACAATCAAGGAATTGACTATTGTTGAGGACAGTGACTGGCATTTGTAGCACAGTTAGCAAGTTAAACATACATCGATAAAGATACAAGCATAACTATAATGCATGGGAAATTTACAAAGCATAAGACATCCACATAAACATAAATTAGTATACATTAATACACCAAACACATGAATTACATACCTAAAACATAAAAAATATATATTCATTGGGCATGAAGCCAAATATATATGTACAATAATGTCATACATTGAATATATTCAATACAGTTAAACTGGCTTCCTCAAAGCCAAATGGATGTACAATATATCACTTATAAAACATACAAAAAATATTTCCATTGATACCATATAGGCATACAATCCATATCCCTAATCTAGTCCTTTCCTATCGGGGAAGAAAAAAAATCCCGAGTTGTCTTCGATCATCGCGTTGATGGAGATGCAGTGGATGTTGTAGTCTTCCAAGTGCACTCACTCATCCTCCTCTCTAGACTCTTCTGTAGCTTGAGCTGATAAAAAAAATTTTAAGCATCAATACCTAATATACATCAAAATTAAATTATACAATGACATAAAATTGAATATTCACTTACCGCTAGCAAATAGTCACTATGTTCATCCACCGAAGGTGCGTGCTAGCAATCTGGAGTAATAAGTCCCTACAACAATGATCAAAATAATAATTAAAATACATACATGAATATCATTATAAAATTCAATACAAACTATTAAAATAACAATTAAAATTAAGTGATCTCTTTCATACCTCAGTCAGTGCTTCAGAACTAGCTACTGTTGCAGCTACTCCATGATCCAAAGTATCACAGATAGAAGGAGGAGTCTCTGATGTCAATAACTAAAAAGGAAACAAAAAAAGTATTATGCAATTATCAAGATTACATATATTTTTTACAACCCTACTAATGAGTAAATGATACCTCTGTGAATGTTCCACCGCATCCTTTGGTGTGCGGTGTCAAAGTCAAAGCTCCAACATTCAACTAGTGCACATGTACATAAAAAATTATAAGATAACCATTCATATAAGAATGTACTACTGACATGTTAATTATAATGCATTATTACATATATACCTGTGGACTCAATGGTGATGTCACAAAGCCAAGTGAAGAATGTGATCATCGTGCCTTTGGATTTTGATCATAATTTGTCTAGTAATTTAATCATTCATTCATTTATTAATTAAATATAATCAAGTAAATCAAATAACATGCAAATAAAGATACTTCAAGGAAAGTCGCACGATGCCCTTCACTTTTTGTTGGGAATGTTGATGGTCCACTAGTGAACGTCTAATGTACATGCACAATAACTTATGAAATAATTATTTAGATAATTATATAATAATTGAATATGTTAATTAAAATGTTTTATTTGATACATACTTTTGGAATTGACGACGATGTGTAAAAGAGGACATGGGGATCATTGCCACTTCCACTGCCACCGCCACTGACACTCTTGCCTTGAATTTTCATCATAATCAATAGATACTAAATTAATTAGTTATTCTTTTATAAATGAAATATGATCAAAGAAATTTAATGAACTTGGAAATATTTACCTATGTGTCAATGCCAAATGTCATATTTAGAAAGCTACCGGCCATCATTCCAGGATCATCTTCCTCTCTCTCACTAGTACCAAATGTGCACAAGAATCCACATGACTAACAAATATGCCCCCTCGAGGATTGACCATGGTCACCCTCAACTAAAGGAGTGACACACTAAATGAGAGTCTATGTCAGAGCACTAATCGTGCCTAGTGTGTCTGCCTCTACATGTTCCTTCACAACGGAAGGAATAGTAACATGATCCACCTGTGGCTTGCCAATAGGAACCCTAGGTGTGTTAGGGTCACAATGTGCCCCCGATCGATCAAATGATGACCCCCCTCCTCTACCTTGAGAATCTAGATAGTCAAAATAATTTGGCACCTCCTTGAGTACAAACTCACAATAGAGTTTCCTCAAGAAATATATAGGAACCTCATGATTGTTACAAGGAGGTGAATCAAAGGCCATCCACCATCTCTCCCAAAAATTGTTTTTAATGTCTTCATTTAAGCACCAATGAATTGACAACATCCTTGTTGTAGTTCTACGAGAATCTGTGTCCCCTGGTTTTTTAAATAGATTGAAAATGTCATCTTTTGTGATATTTTTCTTTTTTATGTCTGCATAAGATAATTTATTTTCATAATATTTTTTTTGTTCTTCTCTTTTATCCCACCATAAATTAATTTTCCCACTAACCGATCTTACGTGGGTCAAGATTGCTTCTAATGATTTTGCAAGTCTTTCCCTTCCGGGATTTGTACCCCTAGAATCTTTTAACCTAGTAATTAAAGATTCTAATTCTTTTTGCCCTCTTTCAATTTGGTTAATCAATTTTTTTTGTGTTCCAGGAGGAGGTTTCTCAATTGGTGGAGGCAATTAAGCTTCATTTTATTCATTTTATTCTTCATTCGGTTGTTCATGAGGAGACAGAGGGTTTGGTGGAGGGTTTGGTTGAGGGAGATTATTTCTTCCTGGCAATTAAAAAAACTAGATTTTAAAATTTTCATTACATACAAATTTAAACAAAAACATATTTTAACAAAACAAATTCCTACAAAACTAAAATTTTAAAACAAATAAGAAGCATGGGTTGTAAAAACACTTACCTCTTCTTCCAGATTGAACTTGACAATGTTGTGGAGCCATTTGATGGATGAATGAATGAAAAAAATGGATTCACAAGCCAAAAGAAGAGTATGTGCGCACTTGGAAAGCCCTTCTTAGCTAGAAACGTGGGTTTGAGGAAAGCAAAATGAGCTTTCCAACCTACAGCTTTAGCTAAATAGGATTCTTTCAAAGCTCATGCACACTATAGGGCGCATGCACTTTGAAAAACACTAAAAAAAGTTCTTCAAAGCATGTGCACCCTATAGGGTGGACGGGCTTTATTTTGGATTGCCCAAGCCTAAGGCTTGGGCAACCCAAACCATAGGGCATGTGCCCTATAGGGAACATGCCCTTTAGTGCACACACACTATGCTTGATGGGGGACCAAAAAGGAAAGTGGCACCTTTTTGGAACCCCATCTTTATGCATATACCCTTGTCAAAAATGCAAAAGTTGCATCGTTGCAATTTTTTGCCACTTGGAAAGTTTTTTAAAAACATTTTTTTTGCTACAGCTCAATTATAATGGCTACCAAGGGTATTGTGATGATTTATGGGGCGTTACAGGTTGAGATCCTTCAAAACTGATGGAGGAAAAAATATTTGTATTGAACTTGGAAGAAGAAAAGAACCAACTCTTACTTTTTTCCTATAATTCTTGCCATTAATGACTTTTGTATGGCCCTATACAGCTGCACATGTGCAGAGTCTTACATGAATGTTCTAACCTAAATAGTTGGCCTTCATTTTCAAGTGATTTGAGGTCGTGAAGTGAGATTAGACACAAGTTATCCTAATTTTTGTATCAGTGGGTCTGACTATAGCCTGTAGTAAGGGTTTTTAGCCATAAATAGCTATATCTTGAACTCCCAAGACTGTCAGCTCATGGATCTTGGAGAGATTCAAGGAAGGACTATGTAGTTTATGTTTTTCATTTCCGTTGTGTGCATCATTCAAGAAGGAGGAATGAAACTTATGCCCTAGGTGGACATCTCTGTGTCTATTGAGTATAAATTTGGGGTCAGCAACATAACGTGTTCTAAGGTGTTCCAGAAGCTGAAAGATAGGATTTGGAAATATTTTAGGTCCCTCAAGATAATACAAGTGATTAGAGGCTTGAAACAATCCTTTAGAAAATAGTTTCTTCTTTAAGTAACCATAATTAGGCCTATTTTATGTCTGTCACCATAGTGAAACCATGCCTACCGAGCTTAAGTGGGAAAATATCTCTTTTCAATCTTCAATAACTCTAAAAAGGATATCTATATCTAGTCAAATGTGGACCTCTAATCCAACTACACATGCAACATAGTCATTACTCACATGATCAAATTACGAGAGAGTATGAATTACTCAATTTGAAATTTGTGGTTAAGCGACCTGTTGCCTCCTATGTAGACAGGGTGTTTAATTACTCTCAAAATGAGAGCCAAAAACCATAAGACCAGTACTACAATGGAGGATTTCCAAAAGCTATAATGATAAGAAAACTAAAATTAAACTAGAATGAGTGCAATTTAATCTAAAATGCTTTGAAGGAAATATGAAGTACAGATTATTCTAAAGAACTTGAAATAGAAATTAGATTAAGCTATGAGCAAATACGTAAACTAAATATAATGAATATGCAATATTAAACTAAATTAAAATTACACTAATATGCAATGAAAGCTTTGAAATAATGAAATTGAGACAAAAGAATACTATAGTTCAATTACTCTCAAAAATTGCTCTCTTTGAATGAAGAAATGAGGTTCATTAAATAGACAAGCCAGGAAGAGAATCATTTGAAACTCCTGACTCTTCATTCCCAATTGAGACAAAAAAGCATGAATTACTTATTAAAAGAATGGAAATTGCCACACAGGGTGACCTTTCGAATATTTTGAATTATTAATTAAAAAATGAGTGTCCATTCAAATAACAAGTAATAATTAATTTCTTTTTATGTATATTATCCAAATGAGGTGGGTTTAATTTAATTCCAAGCACTTAGGACTTTAGAATTAAATTAATTTATCATAGGGGTAGTTTAGCTAATAAAAGTCGAAGACTTTAGGAATTAATTTTAATATTTGATTAATGCAATTTAGGGTTTTTACAATTGACATCAAGTCGAATTAAGTTAGGTAGGAGAGGTAAAATTGCCTAGGAAACTAGGACTTTGAAGATGTAAAATTGATGAAAATGCACCAAAATTGATTGAATTTATTAGGTGCCAAATTTGGGGTATTACATATCCAAATCTTTAATTTAACTAACAAGTCCTTTCAAAATTTCTTGAGAAACTGATGGAAATCAACATAAGGAGGGCTACTTGGTTTTGTAAGTCTTATTACTGAATCAAACCATAACCAGTTATGGGTGACTCCCAAAATTCTAAAAGATTCTCTCACCTGAAATTCTTACATGCTCCCAAAAACCTTACACTATCATGCTAATTCATAGACCGAGTTACAAGGTCACTCCAAAAAGGTCCTATCTATACTAAGTCTTATCTACACCGAGTTCTATCATGCACTGCTTTGAAGGCAGAATTATTTTCATGATTTCATTGGATCACTTTCACTTAAGGAGGATGGTGAAGGACTTGATGGGGATTAAATGTGTATGTTGAGTTCCTTGAGAGTCCCAATAAATTAAAGTTACCTATAGAAACCATTTGTGTTTCGGTCCCTTGATGTACCTTAGTTGAGTGAATTATCCACCTATGGGTTCCAAGGTTGCACCTGTACATCATTTTCAGTATCAGAGTGATTTTTTTTTTTTGTTAAGTTATAAGGTTTTTTTGCATGTGAGATAGGAAGTATGGAGTTGGAGGTTCCATAATGGTGACTAATGTAGAGTTAGATAAAAGGGTTGAAGACCAAGAAGAAGAGAATAGACTATTGTGGGAAAGGGTGGCACAACTTGACGACAAATTGGACCAATTAGATAGTGTAGTTGAAAGGAAGGAGAAGAATAGTGTAGAAAGAGGATGATCAAGATGATGAAGTCCTTGAAGATGAAGATGATAAGGTACTAGAACAAGCGAAACCTTTTATAAAAGCACTCCAGGCATTAGGAGGGTAATCACTGGAACTACTAATTTTTAATGGTAAGATGGAAGCAGAGATAGTCATAGAATGGATTAAAGATTTGAGAATCTATTTTTATTGTGAGAAAATTTCAAAGGAACAAAAGGTTAAGATGGATAAGTCAAGATTGAAGGGATCAACACTAACATGGTGGAACTTTATGAAGGAGGAAAGAGTCAAGCAAGATGAGAAGAAGATCCACTCATAGAAGAAAATGATATCTATGGTGAGGGAGACATACATCACTGAAGACTATTAATTTCAATTGTACACAAAACAAGGAAAAATAGTAGACAGAGAGACACAAAAATTTATACTTGCACAAAATGACTCCAAAAGTTGAGTCTCTGGTCAAAAATCACCAAACTTGAGAGTGTTAAAGTAGCACGGTACCTACATGGTTTAAGAGTAAACATTCAAAAGGATTTAAAAATACTAAGCCCCAATATAGTGGCCAAATATTATCAAATGGCCTCAAAGCTGGAGGAAAATATTAGAAGAAGACAAGAAAATAGTGGTAGGAATAGGGGGGAATATCCTTCAGAGGTAGAGGCTTATTTAGAGGAAGAAGTCCAAATTTTCAGCCCCAACCAAAGAAACCTCAAGAGGGGACAAATCAGATAACTTAAGAGGTAATTTAAAAGGTAGAATACCAAGCTTTAGAGGTAGATCACCGGGGAGATCAAATGGACCAATCAGGTGCTACAATTACAAGCAAGAAGGCCACATGGCACATAAGTGTCTTGGGAAGGCAAGTTCAAGTTCCCAAGGAGAGAGAAGGGAACACCTTGCACAAGAATCTTGCTTACAACATGATCCTAAATCTTATGGTTACCCAAAGAAGGGAGATGATCTCATGATGAGGAGAACACTTTTGAATATTCTTACAAAATCATAGCCACAACAAAGGAAATCCATTTTTTTGGACAAATTGTAAATCAGGAGGGAAAGTTTGCAAAGTATTGATAGACTTTGGTTCAACAGAGAATTTTGTAGCTCTTGAGATGGTGGAGAAGTTTTAATTAGTAAGGATACCTCACCCATACCCCTAAAAGGTATCTTGGATCAACAAGGGACAAAAAACATTGGTTGAGGAACAAGCTTGGGTTGAGTTCCAAATTGGAGCCTACAAAGAAAATATTTTGTTTGATATAGTCAATATGAATGAATGCCATTTACTCTTTCGAAGGCCATGGAAATATGACATGATGGAGTCAAAAACACATACATAATCACAAATAATGGAAAGTTCATTGAATTACTACCTCCAACTGAACCAAGTTAAGAAAATATCAAACCCAAAGAAGAAAAGATTATGGTGCTGAGCAAGGAGTTTGTCAAGGAGATTAAGGAGAATAAATGCCCACTTTTTGCACTAGTCCCAGTCCTAAAAGATAAATTCCAAGAAAGTAATGTGAATCAGAGAAGAGGGGAGAATACATTGAAGGTTCATGTTTGAAAGTGGAAGAAATAGGAAACAAGGAACCAATTATGGAGGAAGAAGTTAAAAAAATTATTGACAAGTACAAAGGTGTCATAGGTGATGGAATGCCTAGAAGCCTACCTCCCATGAGAGAAATTAGTCATTGTATAGACCTTATTCTAGGCTCAATATTACCAAAGAAGGCTTCATATAAATAGAAACCATAGAAAAATGAGGAGATGGAAAAACAAATTTAAGAACTACTTGAAGTTGGTCTAATTGGAAAATGCTTAAGCCCATGTGCAATACCTGCAATGCAAGCACCCAAGAAAGAGGGAACATGGAGGCTTTGTACTGATTCTAGAGAACTCAATAAAATCACAATAAGGTAAAAATTTACCATGACTAGAATAGAATATTTTCTTTATTTTTCAGGGGGTGCCAAGTACTTTTCCAAGATAGATTTAAAGAGTGGTTACCATCAGATAAGGATTAGACCAGGGGATGTGTGGAAGATAGCATTTAAATCAAATGAAGGACTCTATGAGTGGAAGGTGATGCCATTTGGATTATCTAATGCCCCTAAAACATTCATGAGACTCATTAATGAGGTACCCAAAGAATTTTTAGGTAAGTTTTTTATTGTATATTTGGATGATATTATAGTCTTTAGCAACACAAAGGAGGAGAAATTAAATAATTTAGAAATATTTTTAGAAAAACTAAATGAAGAAAAGCTAATGATGAACTTGGAGATGTGTAACTTCATGCAAGAAAAGATGACATACTTGGGTTTTGTGATCTCCAAAGGCACTCTTAAAATGGACCAAGATTTAAGGTAAGTGCCACTCTTTCTTGGCCAACTCCTAGGATTGTTGCAGGAGTAACAAGTTTTCATGGTTTAGCTACCTTTTATAGAAAGTTCATAAGAAATTTTAGCTTGATATTTGCACCTATATTGAAAACTATAAAAGGGGTGCATAAGTGTAAGTGTGTATAGACACAAGGGTCTAATGAAACTTTTGAGCTTCTTAAGAAGAAGGTTTCCCAAAATTGAGTCCTCACATTCCCTAATTTCAATAAAGTCTTCCAAATAGAATGTAATCACAGCCATATATCCATAGGAGGTGTACTTAGTCAAGAAGGTAGACCTATAGCTTTCTTTAGTGAAAAAAATAATCAAGCCAAGAAAATATATTCCTCTTATGATTGTGAAATATATGCCCTTGTTCAATCCCTCAAAAAGTGGAGACACCACTTCCTGCCTAAAGTGTTCATTGTGTTCACTAATAACTAGGCCCTTAGTTTCATCAATAGACAAGATAAACTCAATCATAGGAAAATGAAATGGGTGGAAACACTTCAAGCTTTTACCTTTTCCATGAAGCATAAAAAGGGATTTACCAATAAGGTTGTTGATGCCTTAAGTAGAAGGGTCTTAACCATCTCATAAATTTAGTTGGAAAGTGTAGGGATTTAAGCCTTGAAGCATATGTATATTGATGACAATGATTTTAAATATTTTTACCAAGATTGTATTAACTTGGATGATAGATATAATCATGAATACTCTAATCTTATGATTCAAGAGGGACTTTTATTCAGAGGTGGACAACTTTGTGTACCCAAATGTTCCATGAGAACCAACATTATACCAAATAAACATAGTGGGGCTATGTCTGGTCACTTTGGACAAGATAAGACTTTAAAGCTAGTTACAAGGTAGTACTTTTTCCTTAAGTTGCAGATAGATGTGAGGAAGTTTGTGGAAGAATGTACTATTTGTTAGAAAGGTAAAGGGAATAGTACAAATGTAGGATTATACAAGCCCCTATCCATTCCTTCAAGACTATGGGAATGCATAAGTATGGATTTTGTCATGGGATTACCCAAAACACAAAAAGGGTATGATAGTGTTTATGTGGTGGTAGATAGGCTTAGCAAAGTGAAACATTTCTTTCCGTGTAAGTCTACAAATGATGCTTCTTATATTCCAAATTTGTTTTTATGAGAAACACTTAGACTACATGGGCTTCCTTTAAGCATTGTATCAGATAGAGATGTAAAATTTATGGGTCACTTTTTGAGAACTATACGGAAGAATCTTGGTAAAAATCTATATTTTTCATTTGCATACCATCCTCAAATAGATGGTCAAATAGAGGTGGTTAATAGGTCCCTAGGCAACTTTCTGAAATGTCCTACTAAGCAACATGGAGAGAAGTGAAACACCATACTTGCACAAGCAGAGTTCTCATACAATGATACAGTTAATACGAGCACAGGAAAGTATCTATTTCATATTGTATATAGCATACACCCAAGGGAAGTTCTTGAATTCAAAGAGCTTCCTATGGAAACTCCAATTAGTACACATGGAGAAAGCTTTGATGAAGCTATCAAAGAAGTCCAAGATCAAGTTAAAAGGAAGTTAGAGAACTTAAATTAGAAATACAAATAACTTGTTGATCAGAAAAGAAGAGAGTTTCAATTTAAGGTTGGTTATTTAGTATAGGCTTATTTGAGAAGAGAAAGATTACCTCAGTCCAAACACACTAACCTATTACCTAAAAGGGTGGGACCCTATCAAATCTTAGCTAAGTATGGACATAATGCATACAAGATACGACTACCATCAAATTTTGGCATATCTCCTAGATATTTAATGTGTGTGACCTCAATCCATACAAAGGTGTAGGTATAGAAGAGCAGTCCTTACAGGAAGAAAAGGTAATAGAAGACCTTCATGAGGTTCCTAAGACAAATCCACCTCAAATTGAAAAGATATTAGATACCCAAGTCAAGAAGACAAGGTGATAGAAATATACCCAATACTTAATCAAGTGGAAGGATAGGCCAACATCAAAAGCCATTTGAATGGATGATTTTTAGATCAAGAAGAATGGCTCATCATTGGAGTAGCTTATCTCAAGTGGACTTGAGATCAAATAAATTAGGGAGTTTGGTGCAGGTGCACAAGCTAAAAATGAGGCATAATCAAGCACTAAATACTCTCACTAAGCATATAGGCTTGCATAATATAAGAACTTTTTCTTTTTGTGTGTATGAGTCTTTTTTAATAGTTGTGTGTAAGTTTTCCATAAAGTCGATATATGTGATGGCAAAGCTTAGATAGAAATCTTATAAGCTCACCAAGCCTTTAGCCACCTAGGACAAGTACGAAGTTATGGATTCATTTTTTTTAGCAAAGATTATGGTGTGTTTAAAAATAGTGGGAAAAAGCCAAAAGAAAAGGTTTTCATTGGAGCTCCATATGTCAAAAATGCAAAAGTTGCATCAATGCAAGTTTTTACCACTTCGCAAGTTTTTGAAAAACTTTTTTTTTGCTGTAGCTTGAGTGTAACATCTACCAAGGGCTTTGTGATGCTTTCTTAGGAGTTACACATTGAGATCCTTAAAAATGATGGATAAAAAAATCTTTGTATCGAACTTGGAAGAATAAAAGAATCAGTTCTTACTATTTTCCTACAATTTTTGCCATTATGTACGGCCCTGTACAGTGACACATGTGCAACATATTACATGCATGTTCTAACCTAACTAGTTAGCTTTAATTTGAAAGTGATTTGAGGTTGTGAAGTGAGAGGAGATGGGAGCTATCCTTATTTTTTTTATCACTAGCTAGGTTAGACTATAGCCCGTGATTAGGGTTTTGAACAAAAAAAAAGCTATAACTTGAAGTCCCAAGACTATCATCTCATGGCTCTTTGTGAGATTCAAGGGAGGACTATGTACTTTATGTTTTTGATTTCCATTTTGTACATCATGTAGGAAGGAGGAAGGAAACTGATGCCCTAGGTGGATATCTCTATGTGTCCACTGAGTAGAACTTTGGAGTGTGCAACATAACCTCTTTTCCAATGTGTTCTAGAATATGAAAGCTAGGATTTGGAAATTTTTTAGGTCCCTCGAGATACTCCAAGTGATTAGTGGCTTGAAACAATCCTTTAGAATGTAGTTTCATCTTTAAGTAAGCCTAATTAGGCCTATTTTAGGTCTATCAGCATAGTGAAACCAGGCCTACCAAGCTTAAATGGGAGAATATCTCTTTGCAGACTTCTAAAACCCTAAAAAGGGTACCTAAATCTATAATTTAATTTCCAAGTTCTTTGGAAAGTTCTTGAGAAAAAAAGGGAAATGAATATAAGGAGGGCTACTCAATCTTGTAAGCCTTATTACTGAATCAAACCATAACTAGTTATGGTTGACTCCCAAATTGCTAAAATATTATCTACCCTAACATTCTTATATGATCTCCACAACCTTACACTATCATGCTAAGTCCTATACTGAGTTCCTAGTTCACTCCCAAATAATCCTATCTATATCGAGTCTTATCTACGCCAAGTTCTATCATGCACTATTTTGAAGGTAGAATTAGTTTCATAAGTTCATCCAATCACTTTCACTCATGGAGGATGGTGAAGGACAAGATGAGGATTAAATGTGTATGCTAAGTTCTTTGAGAGGCCCAAGAAAGTAAAGGTACCTATGGAAACCATTGGTTTTTGGGTCCCCTGATGTACCTTAGTTGAGTGAATTATCCTCCTAAGGGTTCAAAGGTTGCACCTTTGCATCAGTTGTACTATCTTTTTGAGTCCTTTCTTAAATGGGAGTTCATGTTCCATTTCAAATGTGTACCATCTTTATTCTTGCCTTTTGGACTACTTTATCTATTTTATTTTTAATTTTATGATTATTGCAAGGATTGGAAAGATATTTTGTCTTGCTTCTTAGGTACAAATTTCATCATCCTCCATAATCTTTTTCCTTTCCTAGCTAGTGGCTCTATTTTTCAAAACACTCACTGGTAATTCAACTGTGGGAAACTTATTTCAAAATTTGAAATGTGGATTAAATTCACACTTTCTCAATTTCCAAAATGTTTTTTATACAAGGTTTCTTCTTATTTTATTGTCATTTTTCTATGGTTTAAGTATGTTACTTGGATTTCATTCTTCTATAAACATGGTTTATATTCCCCTTAATCAGTGGCTCCCTCTAACTATGAAGAATTAGGAATGTTGAATCTTAGGGACGTTTCTTAGTTTTCATAAGAGGATAATATTTTTGTGGGTTGGTTGGAGAAGAGAGGATAACTTGTCTATTAGAAATTAAGAAGGGAAATCAAGAGAGAAAGAAAAGCTTTTAGAAAAGAATGAAAAAGTTACAAAGATGATTGTATAGTCTAAATTTTTTTGTGGAATAATAGAAGGGAGGAAGGGGAAAGAAAAGAAAGAAAAGTGCTCAAGAGCTTGGGAACAAGATCTAAAGGAAACTTTGCATGTGTTTCAAATTTGTACATAAATTGTGAAAGTATACAAATCAACCAAGGAAGTGAGATTATGACGAGCGTAGGTTTAATAAAAAAGTTCACAAATTTTAAGTGAGAACATGTGGTCAAAACATCTACAAACTAAAAGGAAAATGTTCGTATAGAATTTTCACAAAAAAATAATTATCATTAAGAAGTTTTAAGGTCCATTAAAATAGGGAATTTAAAAAAAGAGCTTACAAAACTCAAAAGTTTCAACATTTAACACATTACAAAGTTTCAAAGAAATTTAAGGGGGAATATTGAACATGATTTTAGCAAGGTTCGCCATTTACAATTTTATTAGAATGTTAATTATTGATGGGCTCAAAAAGGCATTTAGGAGAACATTACAGTTTTAAAAACCTAAAGAATGGGAAAGGGTGTTGAAACACCACATGTTGGAGGGAGTGAGATTGATTTGATAAACATAGTCTATTTAATCTAACACAATGTGAAGAAATGTATTAGGGTCAAAACTCCACAAATTGATCCTCCCAAATATTACTTTGAACTTAAAAATGTAACTTCTAATAATTTGAGTCATCATATCCTTTGATAGATTTAGTTATTGAATGTTTTGAGTGGGTAATTTTAGACTATATTATATTATATTGATATACTAGAAACACAATATTAAAATCTGAAGTTCTTAGAATTTGTATATGATAAAGACGTAAATGTAACCTTAATCTTAAAATTTATTTCTCTAAACCTTTGTAACCTTTATCCTAAAAGCATAACATTTACCACTAAAACTAAATTAAAAAATTAAAAAAAACATTATTTACAATTAAGTATCTCTTAATAGTATGTGAATTCAGGAATCATGAGTGGATTGAGGGACTATCACGAAACTTGCTAATGTAGGGTGTAAAAGTATATCGATTTTTCCCATACATCCTTGTCAAGCCATGTGAATAAGATAATGGTGAGTATAAAAAGATAGTGAAGTTACTAAACATTGATGTAAAAAGAAAAGATTGATATATCGTCCAAAACATTACGAGACATGTTTGCGAATTTGTTATACTCAATATAGAGTATATGACATTATAGTTTCTTGATTCATAAATTATCTTGAACAACCTTAAACTGACTACTTTATAGACATTCCCTGAACAAGTAACTCAAACCTTTTGAAGACTTCTCGACAAACATAAACATACATGCACAATTCATCCTGTATACATTTCACCCCCGCAATTATATACACTAATATTCACCTAAAATGATTCTTTTCACTTAAAAACCCTTTCCTCCAGAATTAAAGTTCCGATTGCATATTTACAGCGATAAAATCTTCTACATTAAATCCAAGCTGAGTAAGCTAGTTAATCTATAAACAAACTACAATCTTAAACAGAGATCAAATCTCTTCTCTCACACCCCTCGCTATCATTATCACCCCACCATTTCTGCAGCAAAAGCTGGAGTTCCACATCTCTCTCCATTTCAACGCATTCGAAGAAACCATAGTCCTCAAAATAATCGCTTACAGCGTGTGAAAACTCTATCTGCGGGCTGCGTGGAATGCCCAGTTCACTATCACTGACCCACAAAATATCTTCCATATCCGGATGACAAGCATTATATTCAAATTCAAATTTCTCAATTCTTCTCTAAACACAGACTCACCTTCATGTCCATTGTCTCCAAGAATATCACATATTTGATTAGATCCACAGTTATTCACCATTGCTTCTTCATGTGATGAGCTCGGAACGATCTCTTCTTTGAGCTTTTTCATCATATCCAAAATCAACTCTTCATGAATGTTTTCCTGCGCGTAACCCACCCCGTGAGACATTATTTGAGCGAAATTATCCACATTTCCATACTTCGAATCCTCGCAGATCCGCTTTCGTTGGAAACTTTCCACACAGGTCGATAGGCTCCTGCAGTGCTCCATGGACTCGAACCGCTCACGTTTTCTGGTATTCCTCTCCATTAGCGCCATGAAAAACGCCCGATCAATATAGTTCAATTCGAAGGAAACAAATGAATTATGTTCTCTACTTAGTTATAGGACTCACTTTATATAGAACTAATTCAAAGAGTTGCGTAATGGGTGTAGCGGTGTATCCGATTTTTAAGGCTAGCGGGTCAAAGCGTTGGGGTTTCTGGAAGACAAAGGAAGGGACCGGTAATTTAGAGGCGGGTTACAAGTTTGTGGTCTGGGACAGCCAGAGAGAATTTGACTGTTTCAATGTTTTTATTTAAATGATCACCATCTTAGATTGACATCCCATGTTGACAGGGGTCAATTCCCATACGCGCCGGTGAGAACGTAGTGCAGGTTTAGAGTAGAGTGTTTAGCACGTTACATTGATCAACGCGTGTGAACTGCCGTTTTAATTCTGTGGACCACAAGGATCTGATTTGTGTGATGCCAAAGTTTTGAGTTTCGTTTCTTCTCGAGTATGGTGGAATGATCATCTCGTCTAACAAAAGAATAGTCCTCCCGTACTATTATTAGGAATTTCAAAAGTTGCATCTCTTAAAAAAAAAGCCTAAGTTTTTGAGGATTTATGGGATCCTATGACTTACAATTAGAAAACATGGGAGCACCTTTAAGTCTCACTTTAGTTCTATTGTATTTCTTAAGTCCAAAATACCTAGTAGTTGGTTAAACCTAAATTTGTTTGTTTATGTCATGATAACTTCTTCAAAGGGTAGAAGTAGTCTAACAATAAAAATCTACTAGCATTCTTTTCAAGTCTGTGTATGTATGGCTCCTCTCAACCAACCATTTTCTTATCGCATAAATTTAACCTTAAATGATATCACAAGTACAATAGATTGAGATGGAACAAATTAAGCTCTTTAATTAGGAAATCTAAACCCAATGGTCAAGCACAGTTGGTGGTTTGGAAAATTCTCAATGTTAAAGTCTCTATTGGTGATCGATTGACATTCATTTCACCCCTCCATCCTACCTCTGTTGCAAGAAAAAAGAAACTATCAAGCATGTGTTCTGATTTTGTACCCATGCTAACCATCTTTGGAACTTTCTCTTTGCCAGCTTCTATTTTCTATTTCCTCATACTATGTCTTCGAGAACTAATCTTGTTGGTCTCTCTCTATATCACAACATTATTTCTTAGACATACAGACACATCACCCTTTAGCGCCTTCAAAGATTTCAATGTTTGGCAACCTCTCAAACACTCCATTCTCTTTATCTTGGGTTGTGACTATATGTGCTAACACATCTCTGCTAACTTCACTTTACAAACCATTATTCTTCAATCTTCTCTCAAGATTAATTCTAAACGCAAGAAGACCTTAGATGATTTGCAAATTCAACTCAGGCCTTTTGAGGTTAAATCTAAATAAAAAATTTCAAGATTGGCAAAATGATTGAACAACAAATAAATCATTGCAATATTACTTAGACAAACCACTATGTTGAGGCTTATGTAGCCTATATTGGAATTAAAATGGCTAAGGATTGAGGGATAGAAAAAGTTTGGATTGAAAGTGATTCCCTCAAATATTATTAACTATTTAATTGATAAAACCCCTCCAACTCGGCCAATTAGAACAATTATAGAGAAATTCAAGACTATTTTAAGAAAGTTTGTGGATTATAAAATTACTCATGTCTTTCAAAAAGGCAACTTGAGGTAGAAATGTTGGCAAACTTTGGAGTTTCCTCTCAACACATGATGAGTTGGGCTATTAATGATGATATTCCAATCGATATTCAAATGCTAATTTGAAATGATGTTGGGATATGTTAATCTATGCCTTATCTCGGTAATTATGGTGATATACATGTGAATGTGTGTCCAAACTAGGGCCTCATTAATGTTGTATTGATCAAAGTATGTGGTGATGTTAAGCCTAGGGGTAAAAGCACAAAGTTGTGTCACGTTTCAGGCTAACTTATCAGCACAATTGAATTTGAGTATTTCTAACTAAAAAATTTAAAATTTCAAACATATGGTCTAGCTAAATTCATTAGATAAGTGCTTCAACTTTTCCAATTGGAAATATCTATTAAATGCATGTTTTATACCAATTTGGATCCAATTACCAAGGAAATAAAATTATTTCAAAAAAGTGATGTTTCATTAACTCCTACTCTTTTTAATGATATTTTTGAAAAAATATTAAAATACCCTTTCGTAGAGCTCAAAGTCAAGATTACTTTCATTAAAGTTTTATATAGTATTTTGATTAGATCTAATATATTACAATTTCCAAATATTGCAAGTAGGTATGTTAACATTTGAGAAGATGTTGCTTCAAACAAAGAAAAATAATAGTAAATCATATCAAAAAAAATTAAAATTAATATTTAACACTAGAGGAGAGAGTCCTCTTCACTTGAATATGTAATTTTTTTTCTCCAAATGGTGCACATTTGATAAGAGAAATTTGATGGGAGATGAAAATTGTTGATTTCATATAAGTTTGACTTTGAGTAGTTATATCGGAGAAAATATACATTGAAAACCATTGTTTCTTCTTTTATGTACTAGCAATACATTTTATTTATAACATGTTTTGAAATCAGAGGTAAAAAATATTATTTGTATATACTTGTTTGGCAGGAACTAGACCCTAGATTTTTAGCATTTTTCAACAATTGAAAAATGGACTTCAAAAAGTAAAAATATGTGTCAATTCTTATTCAAAAAAATTTAAAAAATATAGGCATAAATTTTATCCAATTTTATACATTTCATCGGTTTACATCATTTTCAAATTCTAAATACAAATGTCTCATTTATGTACTTAAAGTTGAAGAGTTTGTGTGTTGTTGACCTTTTCCTTTATTAAAGTGTGACACAGGTTTGTACTTTTACCCTTAAGTTTCTATTGTTTTTGCCATGTTCTTTGGCATGTTGAAGCTCATTTTTGTGCAATCAAAATGGGGGGAGACTGCAAAAGCCTTGAGCCCATTTTATATGATAAGTGGAAAAAGATGGAAGTGATCGAGTCAGAGTTCTCACGTGGGGGCTTGAATGCCTATATGGAGAAACACCATTGGTGGATATCTGTGTTACATGATTTTTTTTTAAGACTGGGATGAAGGCACTCTAAGAGTTTATGGTCTAGAGTTAAAAATCAATGAGGATTTGATTGTTGAGGTCTCTACCAACTTGGTTGAAGGGAGAAATTTCTATCATCACATGAAGAGTGTTAATGATGTCACGGATGTCTTCTTCTTATTGGGGGAAAGAGAGAAGGTACTCAAAAAAATTGATGGGGGTTTTGACATGGCTTCCCTCAAGTAGCCGTGGGCAGACGTTGAGGAGGTAATTGTGTGATACCTGACCCTAGATGGTAAATTTGGCAATATTTTTTTCAGCTACCACTCTGTGATACTTAATAATAGTTTTCATCATAAAAAGTGCATTTTGTTATCTTTTAATTTATAGGCATCCTTGAATAATAGTCTTTGTGCCTCTGCAAAAATCCCTTCTTCACCTATTTTCTATGAAGGCTTAATCCTTCTCATAATGGAACATGTCATAACTCTACACATTGAGAGGAATCTACCCCCTAAAACAAGCATTGAGTTTCAAAAGAAGGTATGGGTTCATTATGGCAATGAGAGATCTTCAAACAAAGAAGAGTACAATTTTGATGGTGATAAGATTTTTCATTTGAACACTAGAAAATGACCTTTAGCTACTTCCTCTTCCCATAAAATAGAGATTGTGTCTAATGATGAGAGGTAGGACAATGTGTCATCAGATAAAGTTGTTCTATATTCTTTGGACCCCAACTCTCATAAAAAATGCAAAGGAAAAGTTAGGATTTCAATTTTGTGCAAACCAAAGGATAATAGGGGTTCGTCTAGGTCCCTCTCTATGAAGGATAAGTGAAAACCCTATTAGGTAAAAAATCCCATGCAAACATTAGATACTACCCCCATGTCCCATGTTCATCCTTTATAGTCCCAAGATAAAGGCTTTCCTACTTCACCTTTAGTTAGTATCAAGTCAATAAAAAATGCTCATTGCAAGGATTCAGGGTCTGCTGGGGTCGTGGATGTTTCCACTTAGACTATGGACAAGGGAACTTTACTTTGGCCTACTAGCATAATTAAAGGTAAGCACAAGGGGATTACCCTAGTTTATAGTATTATGAATAAAGTTAGGATTATTAATGAGGAATTGATCTATATAAGAATGGAAATCCAGTCAAAATTTTGTAGGCTGCATTGAAAATTTGTTACCCTATTATTGGTCTTTTTGGTTTTTATTTTTTTAGTGTTTGGTTACATATTGGTAGATGACTATCTCTACTTGTCTTTTTTGTATTTGTGACTTGCATTTTTGGTCCCTATAAAACTAGTTATCCTTTAATAAAAAATAAATCTTTGCAATATGGGTTGACTAGTACCTTTGGATGACTCTTGCATTTCTTCCAAAAGTTACAGATGATATGGTGAAACCAAAGATAATTCAGTCAAGATCAAGGATGGAGAGGACACTCTTATATGGATAATTGATAGGATCCCTCAAGGAATATTTTATGCTATTATCATTTCTCTCACTATTAATGTGTTTGTGAATATTGGCCAACTCTTTCTTAATAAAGAAGATGATGGATTCTTCAAAATTGGAATTGGGTGATTCATGTGTTGTACTATAGGAGGTTTACAATGCTTTGACTAATCATTTTATTTAAAAAAGGACATGTGGTTATACACCTAATTTTTTTATTAATTAAAAAAATAAACTTGTTTTTATCTTCTTTAGGTATATCTGGATGAGGATTCTCTAACAATATCTTTTACAATTTTAGTAGTAATATTTTCTTGAGTTTGATTTGTAAGAAGAGTATATTTCATTGGTATGTTTCAATAGGGGTATAATTAGTGTTTTATAGACTATTGAGTGGTGGGAGCATTGGCGTGTCTATTTCAGTTTGTCATTTCATAGAGTATGTGAGTTGGAATAGCATAGGTGTTTTGGATTTTAATGTTTATCAAGTTACAATCCTTAAAATTATATTAGTGTTTATCAGTCTAAGCATATATATAGACAAAGCAAAGAGTGCACAAAAGTACAAGAATCCCTAGTGTCAACATGAAAATGCAAAAAAACTTTAAAAAAATATATAGAAGCCATAAAATATCCATTAAAAATGAAAAAAAAAAAAGAAAAAATATTATGGATTGCAAAATAAAAATTCTCAAAAAAATCAAATGAAGAACCCAAATTTGTATTCAAACAAGTTTTAGATTTTCAAGAGAGGATTTATCATAAATTTTTTACGGGTTCCTATCCTCCAAAATATATTGAGAAAAATTCTCTATATCATAGTCCATAAAATTCCTTCCTTTATACCCTCAAGCCCTTCCATCTTCTCCCTATCCTATATATACTTTTTATTCAGACACTTATCTAAAAAACTATTTAAATACCCAAATATCCATTTAGTTATTATCTATAGATATCATTGACTACATCCATAGTTCTCCCCTATCATTGGTTCAAATTAATTTACATCTTCCTCATATAAATCTAAGTCCCATGGTCTCATCTACTTATTCTTAATCCTTTTAATCTAACTATCCAAGTAGCATATCATCCATAATCATTCAATAATTTTATTTCCATATTTTCTATGAAAAATGAAATATTTTTCTTCAATTATCATAATAGTGATACATCACTCCCAAAAATTTGTTATTATTATTATTAGAAATAATATCCTGGTGGTTTTGTTTTCATCAACAATGCTCTCATAATGAAACTAATAAATTGTTGGGGAAAAATTTCTATCTATTTCATGTATCTTGTGTATTCTTTCTAATTTTGTGAGTTTATTTTCACTATCTTTATTTATTATTATCCTTACAATATAGTTCCACAAGGGCATCATGTTATTTTGTATCATGGTTTCTTAAGGCATATGACAACACATGACCTTTCTCTCTCATATAGTCCTCCACACACTTGGTGCATCATAAGACTGTTCTTTATAAATTGGAAAAATTTGGTCAACCTATTTACAAAATTTTGACTCTTTAATCACGTTTTATTTTTAAAATACCCATCTTTATGTTTCAAAATGTGTCCTAGTGGCCCTCGGATAACTAATGGGTGTCATTTTTGGCGGACCTAAGTATTTATAGCATTAAGGTATGAACCAAGTGACAATGGTTCATTATAGGTATTAGTAGTTATGTTTTGTTAGTTTTCTTTACTACTAATGAGGTGATGCCATTACTTATGGTACCTACTAGGTTGTAATGGATTAAGTTTCTTATCTCTTAAGCATGTCATACCACAAAACTTCATAAAAAATGTCAAAGACCTTTTTTTTAAACAGATGGAAATTCATTTCAAGTAGCTTCATGCAAAGATATTTATTTGAATGAAAGTCTTTTTTCAAATATTTTTAGGAAAACATGTTTGATAAATGGTTACCTTTTCTTGAAGGTGTCTTTTTACCTTTTCTTGAAGCTATCATTTTACGTTTTCTTTAAAATTTCATTTTAAATTTATTTTATCAATAAATGATCCTTTGATCAAAGGTAACCCTCTAGTAAAGGTCTTATTATATAGTTCAAAGGGAGATAGTTAGGATATTTTTGTATTATTTTGACCACCCAAAAGAATCTTCAAACAAGGGTACCTTTTATGTGACTTAATTTTGTGCAAAGTTATATACTTTTATTGAATGTATCATTGTTAGAGGGTCCTTCAAAGAAAGGTTTTTTTCTAGTTGGTAATAAAGAGTTGGATGTGTAATTAGAGACCATATAGGTACAATAATAGCTACTATGTAGTCTTCTATAAGGCACAAATAATCTTGTAGAAGCTAACACTATTTTTCTTTCAAAATAAGATTAGCTTTGCAAACAACATTGACAACATTCATATAGAGGGGGATTCCCAAATTATTATTGTTGTAATTATTTCAAAAAATGTTGTTAACTTGCAGCTATAGTATGTATTTTCTAAAGTTTAGAAACTTCTATCAATATTATCTAGCTACAAGGTGGGCCATTGTTATAGGGAGGTAAATTTTTGGCAGGATTTTCTATCCAATGTGGTGATTGATCTTAACTCAGATCATCAAATTTTTAATGGTGACCAATTGATGAGTCATCCTTAGTCTATAAGAGCAATAGATAATAATGACCACCTTGCCAATGAATTTGATTTGGCTTTACACTCCAATTAATTAAGGACCTTAATTAATTTTGGGCTCACTAACTTCTATTATTTATTTTTGTTAATTGGGATCCATGTAACGATCAATCTTCTTTCATGAGAGGAAATGCTTTTGATAGATAAAGTAGCAAGAGGGTGATGGGTCATGGAACAAAGGGACTAGAAGCACATTAATAGCACTAGTCAAAGCAGATAAAATTGTTTAACAATAGAATCACCAAGTCTAATCCTGCCCCTATCAAAAACATAAATCACAGTACTGAACAAAAGGATTAAACCAGAGTACTTAAAATGAAGAGTAGCAGATAAAATAACAGTCATAAGCCATGCAGGGCTGAACCAAAAGCTATAAAAACTAACAAAAACCCCGAACGTAAAATAGGGGATCCAAGGGCCATGCCCAGTCAAAATTAACCAACTCATGGACACCAGCAGTTAGTTCTTCCCACCCAGATGCTTAGATAGCAGGGTCCTAGCCTACTCCTCTTGCAGGAATAGGAAAATATTCTTGTTATCCTTGCCTACTTCCAGATTGTCACCCACCAACTTTTCCTGCACATTACAGAGGGTCATAGCTGAAGCATGCATGACCTTCAGGGCAAATTTTTTAGTCATCATGCATTGGTGCTTCAGTTCTTGCATATTATTTTTGATGTCTCCAATTTCCTTGTTCATATCAAAGAACCTCCTCTTGAGAGCGCCTTTAAATTTATTTTTGTTAGCCAGAACCTGATATTGTAATTAGAGGTGGGGGGCTTATCTTGGGGATCATGAAAAGGACTCAGGGGTAGGGTAGGGTTACTAGGGATTTCCATGGTTTGCTGGAGGTTGGACAGGGAGTGTTACCAGTCCTAAGGGGACTCATATGATCATCTGAGGAACCTTTCATGGACTCAGTGGTGTGAGAGTCTTTTTCAGACAGGCATTGCTCTCTAGAGGCTGTTTCCATCATCCTCATTTTACACTATTCCTTGGCAATTCTATTGGACCTCTGGTGACCCAAGCGACTTAAGTCCACCTCTAGATTAACCTAGCTCTCCATCATTCTCCATTTTTTGGGCCTTCGTTTGGTCTCAGGAGTACTGTTAGACTCCTTCCTATCTTTTTTCTCCACAGACTCAAAGACATGAGACTCCTCCTGACCCTCCTTCCAATTGAAATGATTTTTAACACATTTTTTGTGAGTTCTACCCTCTTTAGCACCCAGCTCAGAATCATGGATAACCTGGATGGACTGGGAGGTGGAATGGGTGTGATTTTTAGTTTTGACCGAGGACTCCTCCTGGGTCATCTCTTAGATAATCGGGGGGGTTGGGGCATCGAGCAGATAGCTTTGTGAAAGTGGTAAATGCAGAGAAGAAGGCCCTAATGGAGGATATGGATTGATTTATCAGGGTTGTCCATAATATCCAAGATATTACTCTCTATGGAATGCAAGTGATAGAAGGGTATGGAAATTAAATCCTTATTTCTAATATGATTCAGGAACAGTAAGTGGTAGTAGTAAAAAATAACTTGAACATACCTTCCAACGTAAAATATTTCATCACAATGAGGCAAATATTTGGCTAGAAGTGCGGTAGCTCTTCCCTGTTATAACCCCCTTGCTTCTTCACTGGATGCTCACCTTCATTGAAAAACTGGTTGAGGTTGGTAGGGTCAGGATTTTGACTGGTCTTTTTCTATTTCCTCCCTTCCATAGAGAGCCTTGTCGCCTTTGCAATGACCTCTTCATTAATTTGGAAGTGGATGCCCCCAATCGAGACACTCCTGTTGTTCCAAGATGAGACAAATTATTTGGAAATTCACTCATCATGCCCACCTTTCATTCACTCCATAAAACCCCATATGCCACTTTCTTTGTAGTAATGAGTCACCAAAGTATCAGAGGTGAAAGCCTTGTCGATCTTGTTAGGTTCAATGTGAAGAGTGTTGCCTCCCATTTTAAAGCTCTGCCCCTCTTGCGCCAAAATATCCTGAAAATCTAAGAGCCAAGCTTTTTTCCAAATCATAAAAAACAACTTGTTTTTGCATGGCCTTTTCGAGGAAAGATTATACTTAAAATTCTGGCCTTGGGTAAAATTTTGGAAGATGGGCTCCGTACAGCTAGATCTAACAGATCTCTAGGTGCCATTAATAGCAATAATGCCAGGGACACACTTACTATCCTTATTAGCCAAGTAAGCCCTTTGATTCGGGCAGATCTTACTCCACACGTTTGAAAGGTAATATTGATTCTTTATGGGGTTTTGGGTTCTCCTTTTCATAGTTGCAAAAATTGCCAAAGCACGCCAACACATGATCTAGGATGGATTCCAAATGAATATGACAACTTGGCTCATTTAGATTGTAATATTCATTTCTCCTTTGATGAGTTGCTGAGTCACCATAGGTAAATCACTAACCACCCTCCAACTATTAATTTTGATTTTTTCTAGGCCTATTTCTACCATTGAGTCAGCAACCCAATTCCCCTCTTTGTACGTGTGACCAATAGTCATGCATTGGAAGCTATTGAGCAGCTCACAGATCTCTAGCATAATAGATCTAACTTGCCTCCCCACACTAGCTCCACTTTTGAGAGCCTCAACAACCACTTTGGAATCCCCCTCAATTTCCAGTAGCCTAATGTTCATTTGGTTTGCAAATTTAATCCCCCAAAGAAGGGCCATTCCCTCCGCTTGGGTGATAGTGCAGTTATTGAGCTGGCCAGCATAAGCCAATAGGCAAGTGCCTTTGCGATCTCTCAGAACACCACCCCCACCTTGGCCAAGATTATTTGCAGCCCCATCAAAGTTTAATTTGATCCATCCTCTGAGAGGGGCAGTCCATCTGGTGGCTTTTCTAGCTATCCTTTTAGCATCATCAAATCTGGAGAAGCCAGTTAGGAGATTCTAGCTGTCAACAATTCTAACCTCCTAGGCAGCAGGAGGAAAAGAGGGAAGCTTCCACTTAGCCGTCCTGATATTCTCACACAGGAACATAGTTCCAATATGGAGACAAGTCTCATATTGATTACTATCCTCCCTGAAAATCCTGTTGTTCCTTTCCTTCCAAATGGTCCAAGAGATGTGAGGGGGTAGCATACGCCAAAGGGGTTGGAACAGGGGGTGATTGGAGGGAGATCTCCAGTTATTAAATTGATGCACTTCTCTGCCTAGGGCCCATGAGATACCCAATTTTCCGATAACCTCTTGCTAGATGCTAGTGGCATAATCACAGTGGATGAATAGATGGTTCACCATTTCCTCCTCCTTCTTACATAGGACACATCTGTTTGCCATGAAGAAGCCCCTCTTTATAAGATTATCCTGGGTTAGGACCTTACCATGCATAAGAGTCCACCAGAAAAAAATGATTTTCGGTGTGAGATGAGGGATCCACACCTTCTTCCAATCCCTTGGGTTACTGTCCTCCTTCAAAAGCATATTATAAGCAGATTTAATAGAGAAAGTACCAGCCTAGGTGGGGACCCAGATAATGGAGTCATCAAGCCCTGATATTCTAATATTAGTCAGGTTTTCCATGAGTTTGTTGGCCAAATGTTGAAGGTCTGGTCTATCCCTTAACCAATTAGGTATATCCTTCCAGTCCCTGCCAGTGATGTAGTTGGAGGCTCTATTACCCAGGATAGGTCTAAGGTAGTCCATAAGAGGTTTGAATCTACAGCCCAAGTTAGGTTGGTTCAGGATCCACTGTCATTCCAAAATCTGATGGATCTCCCATTTCCAATTTGCCAAAAAACTCCTTTAGACATAAGGGTCTTGCATTTACAGATGTTCATCTAGAGTTTGGATCCACTTGAGAGGTCACTATTGTGGTACATCCTCTCATAGGGATGTCCTTGGAGGTACTTGGCTTCCATTATTCTGCACCAGCCCGCCTTTCCTTCTATGAGTTTCCATGCCACTTTCATGGTAAGGGCTTTATTCATCAAACCAATTCTTCTTAGTCCCAGACCATGCATTCTTTTCAAGAGGTAGAAAATGTCCCAATTGACAAGAGACATCCTCTTCTTTTCTTCAGACCCCACCCACAGAAAGGTTCTCTGAATTCTTTCAAGTTTGTCTGCCATGTTGCTTTTGATCTTAAAGAGGGATAGGAAGTAAATAGGGATCCCTTGGAGAGTGGAGGCCATGAGCTGAAGTTTACTAGCATTGCTTAAAATCTTCCCCTTCCAACTAGCGAGTTTCCTCTGGGTTCTCTCAAGGATGGAATTCCAGAAATCTTGGGACACCTCTTTAACCATAAGGGGGAGGCCAAGGTAGGTAGAAGGGAGCGAAGCCACCAGACAACCTAGGATTTGAAGTACCTTATTTTGTAACTCCATGGTAGTATTGAAGAAGAAGAACTGGCTCTTTTGATAGTTAATACACTATCCAGAAGCCCAGGCATAACTTTCAAGGATTTATTTCCACTGTCTGGCCTCAATCACTGAAGAATACCCAAAAAGGAAGGTGTCATCCACAAATTGTTCTAACACCACCCGAGGAATGGTAGAAGTAGGTTTGATGCCTTTTATTCTTCCCATAGTGGACAACATACTTAGATTCCTACTAAGAAAATCAACCACCATAATAAAGAGGTAGGGGGAGAGAGGATCTCCCTATCTAAGACCCTTCTCAAGTTTGAAGAAGCCACCAGGAGTGCCATTGACAATCACAGAGAAGCTAACAGTTTGGGCACATTCTTGTATAATCTGAATAACCTTCTCATTAAAGCCCATTTTAGCTAGAATTTTAAGTAGGAATGACCAATTAAATTTTTCATAAGCTTTAGAGATATCTAGTTTAAAGGCCATACTTGGGACCTTGCTTCTTTCCATAGAGTGGATGATTTCATGAGTGGCTATGGCCGCATCTAGGATCTATCTTCCTAGAACAAAACCTTTTTGAGTAGTGTAGATAATCTTGTCCATAAGAGGCTTGATTCTTCCAACCAGGATCTTGGTAAGGATCTTGTAGAAGGTATTACAAAGGCTGATGGACCTGAAATCCAACATAGAGGTAGGATTGTCATGTTTTGGGACAAGCACAATGTAGGTTTTATTATGTTGTTTGAGGAGGCACCCAGTCCTAAAGAAGTCTCTAGCAGCACAGGTAACATCAGTCCCCACAATGTCCCAATATTCTTGAAAGAATGCCAGAGGAAATCCGTCTGGCCCAGGGGCTTTGTAAGCTCCCATAGTGAAGACCACATTATTGACCTCCTCATCAGAGACCCGGTTCGTAAGCATGTCATTATCCCTAAGAGTTATAGCACTTTGGATGTGGTCTAGGAGTTGATTTCATGAGAGGAAATGTTATAGTATGGTAACTCTCATCTTATTTTTCACAATCACTCTAACAATCTTCTTGATGAGAATAAATCATCTAAAAGTGAAAAGGAATGTATATTTATTTGTAGTAAGTTCTTTCATTTTGCATCTAATTATGTCATCCATGCTAAGAGATGAGATGGACATTTCTTTCTTTTTCAACAAATTGCCTAGGAGTTAATAATGTGGCTTTTTTCCTAATAATTTTTTACTTTTGTCGGTTACTTCCTTTTGCATAGTTTTTTGCAATATTTTTCTCAGTCAATTCATTTTCTTTTTCACATAATGATCACATGTGTCTTCCTAAAAATTTTAAAGTGTACATAAAACTCAAGTGAGCGACACCTATCTTTGTTTCCCTTATAGATAGCACAAGTTGATGAAAGATTTCATATTCAACAATTGTATTTGTAATTGCACTATCTTTTTAAGTCCTTTATGAAATGGGAGTTCATTCTATTTCCAATTTGTAGCATGTTTATTCTAGCCTCTTCCTACTTTATCGCCTTCGGTTTTAATATTATGATTATTGTAGTAATTGGAAGGAGATTTTCTCTCACTCCTTAGGTATAGATTTTTTTATCCTAGATATAATATTTTTCCTTTCCTAGCTGGTGGCTCTATTTTTCTACAAACTCACTAATAATCAAGATGTGGGAAGCTTATTTCAAATTTTGAAATGTACATTAAATTTGCACACTTTTTGGGTTTCCAAAATGCTTTCTATACAAGGCTTCATCTCATTTTATTGTCATTTTTCTATGGTTTCAATATGTTCCTAGAATTTATTTCTTCTATAAAAATGGTTTATATTCCCCTCAATCGATCGCTCCCTCTAACTATGAATAAAATTTAGTTATACCCAATCTCAAGGGAATTTATTAGTTTTGATAAGAGGATAATATTTTTGTGGGTTAATTGGAGAACAAAGAAGGACATCTGAACCATTACTAGAGATGGAATTTTTGTCCAAGGTTTTCATTTCTATCATATATTTTAATGGTTTTTTTATCTCAAATGCATTTGATTTACTATAAGATCAAACACTTTTGTAAAACTTGATTCTTCAATATGTTAAGGAAGAATTTCTTGAAGGTTTTTAGGTTTCAGATTCTATTAGAAAGTATGATTTATTTAAAGGAGATACATTGGTTGGGAGGTTATTTTTGTCAAGCCATTTGAGAAATAAACCTTTAATGGAAAAGCTCTATGATGCCACAAAAAATAATTTGGTTGCTATTATTTTTTATCTATTTGATATAGAATTGGTAATTCTACAAAATGTATTGCCTTATTAGTTCATAGCCTCAACTAAAGTTGTAATCTATGCTTTTCATAGAATTATTATGCACCATCCTCTTCTGGTTTATCTAGTGGTTTCAAATGGCCATTAAATGGTAAAAGAAGGTCCAAAATTGGACATGCATCAAATTTTCAAAACTTAGTATGCATAGTCATTGCTCCTACTCCTATTGAAGACTTTAAAGATAAAGGCCTTGAAGGACCACACAACCCCCTTAAGGAAGAAATTATTTACAATTCTTGTATCTCTTAATAATTTTATTATATAATTACAATATATTTTATCTTTCATTTTATAGTTTTCTTCTTTTAAACTGTAAAGGAAAGTTTTTTCTCTTGGTTATAGAGTCTTCCACAAGGTTCATATTAATGAAGACATTTAATCTCTATATGTAGGTCTTTATTTTTCTAGTATCACCTAGTGTATACACCTAAAAATGGTCATCTAGACTATTAGCCCCTTTTGCTAAATCATAAATTACTTATTCTTGATCAAATCCTAGTTCTATCATTTATTCGATTATTTTCTATGGGCTAACCATCTTATCCTAAGTCTTTATTTATTAAAAGGAATATTTCCTCCTCTTTTAATAAATAAAAAGCCCCCACTTTTCCTCTTATCCTAAGTTGCACAAATAAAGCATTATTCTTATTTTATAAAAAGAGAAAAGTACTTTTTGTCTCATATGGACACAAAAGTCAACTCTTATTTTCCTATTGGAGGATACTTGTGCACATGGATTGCTCCTCTTTTAAGCTCCACCGTTGATTAAATCTTTTGCCTCTTAATCTCCATGGCCCATTCCTTTTTCATTCCCTATAAAAGGAGAGCTCTCTTCCTCATTTGCACACACAATTTTTATGTTATTGTTATGCTACAGGTTTTCTAGGTCATCTTGGAGCTTTTGGAGATATTCTTGCATCTAGGGTTTGAAGATTTGGAGCATTGTTGGCATTCATCTTGGATCTTCATCAACACTCTATCTTCTTGTCTTCATTCTTACATCATCATGGCTATCTTGCTTCATAGTTAGATTTCATTTCTTGCATCTTTCATTTTCATAGCTTAGCTTGCATTGTACTTTCATTTCCATAGCTTAGCTTGCATCTTCATTCTTAGCTAGCTTGCATTGCATTGCATTTCATTTGATTCTTAGGGATATTGGCATTCTTGCCCTTGTCTTCATTGAATCTCCCATTGCATGGTTTACTAGCAAGGTTATTGGCTAAATAGCTCTAGCTGAGAGCATTCTTAAAACCCTTGCACTCCATGCCTAGGGAGCTATGGATCAATTTGTGAGGGCTCATTCTTGAGTTTCCTTGCATGTAATGATTCATAGAAGTGTGACACAATTATAGCACACACCTAGTAGGTGTTCTTTTTTTTTTTTATAGTTTTAGTTGATCTACGAGATATTATAATCATGAGATTGTAAAAAATTTGAATATTTATTTTACCATAATAAAAAGTTTAGGTTTCTTTATTTTTATGCACAAAACATATTATAACCATCAAAATTGGATTCTTAACAAGAATAATAATTAATAAATTTTAATTTTATTATATTATATTTATTTTCATCCTTTTATTAAATATAGATTTTTCATTGAATGTAAAGTTCTCTAGTCAACATATATGGAGGAATAGTAAATTAGTGAGAAAAATTCTAAAAATATTTATATGTTAGACATTGATAACCTTGTTTCAACCAAAAATTATTGAATTTATTACAACATACAATTATATCTAGAATTTACATAACTATCAATTCGAAATATATGCAAAGAAAAGAGAAAATATCCATGCATTACATATTGGTTTTATAAATCTATATTTAAAAAATTATAATTTCATCCTTTCTATAAAAAAAAGTTGTGCACTACAACATAAATGCCACTTTTCAAAAATGTTGCTTACTATGTGAAAAAAAGTAATTGAAAGTCACATAAAAAAATCATCATTTAGTTCTCTTTTTTAACACTAAATTTGTAATCTACAAATAAAATCTCACAAATCACTAGATCATATAATATTCTTATTCTTAATGGCTAAGGTGTCATAGTCTGAGTAAGTAAAAATTTGACAAAAATATTGATTTCAATCTCCTTTTTTCAAAATGTGGGACAAACTATTGTTAGATTTCCTAAGAACATGGCTTAAATCTTTTCATGTGAGTGCATAACACCAATTGCATAAAATTTCTTAAATTTTATTAATTCCTTTTCAAATTTATTTTCCTACGAACTACATGTTCAAAGTGTGGTTTGGGGTATAGGGGGTGCAGGGATTATACAACCCACATGGAAAGAAAAAACTTACAGATCCATTTGACATCAAACTAGGTAAACCTTATATTCAAATAGGAGTTTTTAGGATTTCTAGATGCAATGTAGAAGTCATTTTGGATTGAAAACACTTCATAATAAATTTTTTCATCAAATATAAGCTTCAATTAATTTTAAAGTATTTTTCAATTTATTGACTAAATCAACTAAAATGAAAACCAATTCTAGCTTCCTTGAATATCTTGAACATGTTGAAATAGTATGAAAATACTACCAATATAACTAGAATAACTATGATCACCTAAATTTCACCAAAATAAACATACAAATTAAGAATTCAATTAATCTTCATATTTTTTTATTATTACCTAAGACCATTTCAAATGTCAAAGAAGAACATATGAAAAGTCACAAGATTATATAAAAATTGAATCTGTTAATGAATAATTCTAGAACTCAAAACTCTTAAAAGTAAAGCACTAATATACCACATTAAAAACCTAAAAGAGATACCTAATAAATTAGTTTTAAAGAGAGAAATAAGCTACAAACAATATATGTAAAAAAATACAAATACAGAAAATAAATTTTGAGATACATGCAAATGTTAAGACGGTAGAATTTTATTAGGAGCTTTCATAAAAGATGATTTTTTTTTGGTTAAGTAGAGAGTTTACATAGAATTTGGAAAGGGTCAAGGTGGTAAATCCAATCAATAGGGTGGGACCATTAGGCTCATTAAAAATAGTAAATTTAACTCTCTTTTATGATGATGACACCTCAATAACCCACCCACTAATTAAACACACTTTATTAATCTAAAAAAGCTTAATAAATTTGTAGGAAAATCTTAGGACATGGAAAATAGAAAAATACACTACTAGGTGGGAATTGAGGTTTGTGATGCACAATAAAACTTACACGAAGAAGCCAAAACTCCAGAGGTAAATACATGAGAAAACCATAGCAAAATAGGGAATTAGATTTTAGAGACACAGAAGGTTGTTTCTTGAAGGATTTAAAAGTCTATAAGGAGGTTAACTAGTTGAAGTCATGATAAAATGTAGTTTATGGAATGTACAAAACTATGTAAGGTAGGATGCTAAGAGAAGGTAAGAAAATGTATAACGGGTGAATAAAAACATTAGATTCAAAAGTGTAGGTGGGGATTGAATCTCCATAGGAAAAAATAGTATGGAAGATTTTATGGGAATGTTCGTATGAAAAGGATTGGGAAAGAGAATTAAGTTTGGAAGAAGTGTAAAATTACCTATAGATTGTAGATCTGTATACATATTGAAAATGGAAAATGCATTAAAAAGAAAAATTCGTAGACAAGAATGAAAAATTTACTAAGATGACTAGATAATTCATAATTTTGTGGGGAACAATAAGGAGGAAGAGGAAACAAAGACAAGAAAAATGGTAAAAATCCTAGGAACAAGATCTAAGGAAAACTCTACATGAGTTTCAAACTTTTAGATAAACTTTGAAAGTATAAAAATTAATCGAGGGAGTGAGAAGCTGAGAAGTGTAGGTTTTAAAAATATTTTGTACAAAACTTAACTAAGAAAATGAGGTCTAATGCTCTACAAACTAAGAGGGAAGGTAGAGAAATGAGAAGAAAAGGTTTAGAAAGTTTAAAGGTCCACTACAATATAGAATTTAAACAAAGATCCCCCAAAACTCAAAAGTTGTAACAATTAAATACATTACAAAGGTTCAAACAAGTAAAATGGGATAAAATTGAGCATGATTTTCCCAAGTTTCGCCACTTACTTCTCTTAGAAAGGTAATCAAATAAAGGCTAAAATAAGCATTTAAGAGAACATTACAATAAAAATAAAAATATCTGAGGAATGGGAAGGGTGTTGGAACACCATGATGTCGGAGAGAGAGAGAGAGAGAGAGAGAGAGAGAGATTACCATGAAAGGGATGTGATACTTGATATTTAAGAGGTACTTTAAAACTAAAAGACACAAAATCTGTGTAATCTAGAACTATGTGAAAAAACGGATTAAGGTCATAAATGCATCCTTGTAAATATTACTTTGAACATAAAATTACAACTTTAAATTTGAAAATATTAGCTTATAATATTTAACCCTTAAAACATTTGGTTGTCAAAAATATTGATCCTAACTTTTGAAAACTATATCAGATTACATTACATTGCACTATATAATAATAATAATAATATGACATTATTATTTTGAATAACCTTTAGAGTGGCTGATTTAGATAAGCCTTCTAAACACACAACCCAATGATTTGAAAGATTCTTGACAAACTTTTATGTATCCACAACTTCACCTATATGTTTTCCACCTCTGAAATTACAAGTACAGTAAATTTCATTTAAAATGTTTCTTTTCACTTAAAAGAAACATTTCCTTCAGAATTAAATCTCTCTTGCATATTTACGACTTACTTCGAAAACAAGCTACAATCCTGGACAGAGGTCACGAAATCTCTCGTGTCACAGCCCTCGCTATCATCATCACCCCACCATTTCTGCAGCAAAAGCTGGTATTCCACATCTCTCTCCATTTCAAGGCATTCGAAGAAGCCATAGTCCTCAAAATACTCCAGATTGTCCATTTCACTGGCCCATAACAGATGGTCCAGATCCCCATGAAAATCATTATATTCACACTCAATCTCTCTCGAATCCTCTCTGCTCGCAGTCTCAGCTTCATCTCCATACTCCTCAAGTTTCTCACATATTTGATTAGATCCACATTTATTCACACTTGCTTCTTCATGTGAGGAGCTCGAAACAATTTCTTCCTCTAGCGTTTTCATCATATCCCAAACCAACTCTTCTTGAATGCTTGCCTGTGGGCAATCCACCTCGCCACACATTATTTCAGAGAAAATATCCACGAATCCGCAACCCGAATCCTCGCAGGTCCGCTTTCCTGGATTTTCTTCGCTTTCCAAACTGGTCGATGGGCCACTGCAACACTCCTGGGATTCGAACCGCTGACGTTTTCTGCTATTCTTCTCCATTAGGGCCATGAAAACCTAAATGCAAGATCAAGATTGTTCAACTCAACTTAAAGAAACGAAATATGGTATCTGCTTTGTTGTAGGAGGCAGTTTACATAGAAGTAATTTATAAGGTGTTGTTGAATGCGTGCGTGCAGCGGTGGATGCGATTTTTAGGGTAAAGGGTCAAAGCTTTCGGAGTTCTCGAAGACAATGGAAGGGGCCGATAATTTAGAGGTGGGTTAGAAGTTGGGGTTCTGAAACAGCCAGTGAGGATTTGCCTGATCCCATGTTTTAATTAAATTATGGCCGTTAATATAGATAGACATCACACGTTAAGCATGGTCAATTCCCATAGGCGCCGGCGCAAGCGAGACGCGGGTTTGGAGTAGAGTGTTTAACACGTAACATGGATCAATGCGTGGGAGCTGTCGTATTGTTTTTTGGAAAGACAAAGATCTGATTAATTTGGTGAGTGGAGGGGTCCATTCCATTGTCAAGTACGCGTAGAGTTGTGGCACGTTTGTGAACGTGTTCCGTATGGGTCATGGCTAAGATTCAAGGGTGTACAACTAAAAAATATTCTTTGGCCTGTTTGGTTGCTCGAATTGATCTGGAATTGCAAAACGGGAATTGGTTTCTCTCATCAAAAATGAATTCTCAATTCCAATTTTATGTCTCAATTCTAATTTCAGGTTCCACGGTGGATTCGCAGAATGCTCATCTATTTGCATTTTTCATTCCTCTTTTCACTGCCTTCAAATAATATTAAATTGATTGTAACTTTTATATGACTGATCCCGTATTGTTGTCAAATCCTTCATACATTGCACTATTTATTATTTTAATTTGATTCATGATAGTGTTTTTTTTATACGATCTTCTGGAACATTACTTTATGATTTCATATTTTAGAGAGATAGTAATTAAATTTTGAAAGGAATGATAGTAGATTGACAGTACTTCAAGGAAAATTGCAATGTATTGTAGGAGAGTCACAATACTCTTAGAGATCAACACTCTCTACCTTAGAAACAATGACAGAGACATGAATAGCACATGTGGAATCTATTGGTTATTCATATTCTTATAACTCACATAAGATTCTATCTCTTAAGGAATGGGTCAATCTCTTGACATTTCCATATAGTTGTTCTTAATAGAAAGATGTATCTCTGCCATTATAAATGTTACTCCTTGATATTTGGTATCTATTGACACCCAAAAATGCAGACAAAGATTCAATAGGGAAGTGTTTTAATACCCACATATTTTATGCTCCTATATCTTGAATAATTATAAACTTTAATATTTACTATACATTTATATGAATATGAGGAATATCTAGGGTAAAATATTTGAATAATTATCATGATTATAAATAATTTTTTCAAATAGCATAGTTCTAGAATTTATTTATACTTTAATGCTATTTTGAAAATTTGAAATTGTAAAATAATTGTTCTTGCTTAATTACCCTAAATAAATAAAATATGGTTGTAATAACGTTTTCATTTGAATAGCTTGGGCTATTTCCTATAAAATATTTTTAAAATAAATTAAAATATAGTATAAGTGTGCAAAAGGGTGGCGATAGAGAGTTGAACACTCAACCTCTCAAGCCAACCCCTTAACTACCCTAACTACCCATCCCCCTTTAACCAATTGCTCTATTATATTCCTCAAAAATAATTATTGAAGTGAAAAGATATAACTATAACACTTTTACCTTATAATAATTAAAAAGGATAATATTGTGATTAATCTTCCATGTTGAATATTTTGTGATATTGAAATATTTTTTTTACCTTAAATGTAAAATATTTGTTGATTTTTAGGGTAAATAAATATATAGTGTAAATAATAATCTAATATACCTATGAGCACTATATATGTCAAATCATTGGATTATATGGCTATTTGCAATGACATCATGAAATATTTCTTGCATAGACGATTTTCACTCTAAATTTGTAAAATGAAATTTTACTATAATTTTCTTAATAAAATATTCTATGCAAGAAATCATGTGAAAATTTAAAGATTTTTGCTTCAAGGGAGTATTTCTCACCTCTATATTTTGATATCATTCATCATATTATTTAAATAATAATATAAAGGGAAGTGAATAATTTTGTTAATATGTCTATCATCTTTGATGAAATTATGTGTTGCATACAAGTGTTATGGTGAAATATATTTAGGGTTATTTTTAAAAATATTTTCTCTCTAATTATAATGTTTTTACCTTATAGTGAATGTTTTGAAAGATTGATTACCGGGTACAATTTTAGAGCATATGACTGTAATCACCTAAAAATGGTCTAACTAAACTATATACCCTAAATCCCAAACCAAGCTAATCTGAAGCATAATTGTGTAATTGAATTAAATCAATTTAATTACATAATTCCTCAATTATCAAGCATCTATGATCAATCATCAAGAATAATTCATTAATAAATCATCCTAGTCATTTAATCAAATCAAACTCAAAAATACCCATGGCTCGCGATATTAATTAATGTGAATTAATTATTGTCTTATTATCCTTTCAACCCACAAAAGGACAAATGAGTTAATTCCAACCAATGGGAGCTAATCACAAGGATCACTCACATTAATCAAGTGAGAATCAATATCAACCACTCATCAAGGATGAATCTCAACTGGATCAAATTTAAATTCAACCTTTCCCTCCAAGAGGAAATCTATAAAAAAAAAAGCTCATTTAATTCATTTTATTAACAAAGTGCTGCTATTTTCAATCTAGATAAATTCCTCTATTTCTTATCAAATTCCTCAATTCTAGCTTAATTCATCTTAATTGCTTTCATGTTAAATGAATCATAAATGAATATGTCTAATCTCATTTGAATCTTCCATTTCACAATTGTAATGTCACTGATGTACGCATAATTCTTAGAGCATACTAACATAGATCAAACTCTTTATGACTAGGAAGCAATAGGAAAATTTTGTTAGTATTCTTACATGCTTTATTTGATTGATTTTCTAACAATATAATGTCTTAAATTGAAGTATTGTGTTGCAAGATTACAACTACCACAATTCACATACACAATTACAAATGAATATTTTAATTAAGTCTCATAAAAGAATCTGTTTTAATTTTTAATATGCCCTAAAGAGGAAGATTTTGTTTGCCATATAATAAAATTTCAGGGCTATAATCTTTTTTCTTTTACATATAATGTTTTTGGCTTGTATTAGATAATTTATTTCTAAAGAACATTATGAATAATGTTGGATTTATTTTTGCAAATATATATATCCAAATGATTAAGATTATCTTTAATGAGATTAAAGCTGGATATGTATTTATTTTTAAAATATGTTATTGGGGAAAATTTTATTGAGAGTATATAAATTAAAATATATATTAATTCTTTATATTCCTAATAATATATCTTGTGGAGATTATTTTTGGGGAGTATATAAGGATATTTTATTATGTTAAAACCCTAATGTAACTGAAGGCTTAATTTATGAACTTTATGTGCAGGGGTTTTTATCTTATTTGTCGAGGAGATATTTGATTTATTAAATATATTAACCTTTGGATGGTTAATAATTTAAAAACATAATTATATATTTTATTGTTACAGTTAGTGATTAGGTTTGTGTCATTAAATGACATCTCGATCTGTAGGTTGTATGGCATCTATTCAATTTTATATTTATATGGATACCAGGACTAGGATAGGGGACAAATTTTTTTTTAAAAAGAACTCTTGGTAGGAATTTGATTCACAGACTTCAACTATGAACTCTTGTGTACCAATTTTTCAACATCAATAAAGATAAGAGATTTTTCTCTTTATTTGTGGCTATAAACTTTATATGCATGCTTTTAGTTAGTCTTTCAGATTTATCTATTAAAATAGATTATTTCATTGTGTTATATTTTCTTGACATTATAATTCAAAATCAATATATAATCTGATCATCAATTGAAAGGTGTGATTACCAGACTTTGTTATGTTTTGTTGGTCTCTTACAATAGAGTTAAATATAATAGAATTGGTTATATAATTTGATCTAAATTATTTTTCATGTGGAAGCCTCTGAAATGATGGTCTTGTATTTTCATTAAGCAAGTTATATAAAATTGTGTCTGATTGTACATAGGATTGAAAGTATTTTGACTCCATAGCCCAAGTATTTGAAAGTGACTGATCTTATCATTTATTGCAAATTTTCATTTGAGTTATATCTTATAGTTGTTGACATTAGATTCACCTTTTTATTATATATTTATTTCAAAAACATTTTCTATTAACCACTTGCTTAAGTTTTGCAGTAGTTGTAGTTTGATCTCTTAAATGTTATCTTAATAATATTTGTGATAGGTTTGAGATGCTATCAATGTTTGTTTTAAAAAACCTTTGAACCAACAAAGGTTATCCTCTTAGATTTGCATTTTCAAAGGTCCTCTCAAAAATTTCAAAACTCCAAAAGTCCAAAAAAAAAAAAAAAAATCAGATTGCCTAAAGCTTTAGTTGCATGTCATTTATCTTGCATAGTTTATACTCTCAAACATCCCAAATTCCAAGTTTAAAAATTAGATTGCATAAATCCTTAGTTTTGTATCATATAGTTTGAATAATTTTCATTGTGTTTCAAAATTTTAAAAATCCCAAAAACATAATTTGCATTTTATTCCAAATCCAAAAATCCAATATCAGAAGTTCAAGATCATGACTCACAAGTTGCATAATCTAAGTTTCTAAAAACAAAATTGCCCTTAACAATCAGAAAAAACTTTGCAAAAATAGCCCAACACTTTGTCACAATCTACAAACTATCCCTTGGGTATTGAGAAACTAGTCTTACCACCATTCTTAGTCACACAAAGTTATGTCATAAACCTATCCTAAAATTAGTTTCATCATTACATTTTCAGTTATCTTCTTTTGAGTTGTGAAAGCAAAACCACATAGGTTCCTTAACCTTGCCTCAGATATGAGTCACTTGCATCTCCCTCTCAAAGAAGATGACATCCAACTTCCATCTACCAAGGACTAGTTCAAAAAATTCATTTATTCTTACTCCAACACTCCTCAGACAACCAAGATATGCCTATTTAGACTAGGAGCTATTCCAGACAATATCCAAGAGAGGGAGAGAGACCTTTTCTTGAAGACAACCCACTTTTTAGAGACCAACCAGGAACCTCCAGATGATTAACTTGTCATCACAAAAAACCCACTGATCGCAACATCTCTGGAAGAGGGAAAGAACATGAAGACTATTCTATTAACAACTATAGCGTCAGTGCTCATGATACGAATCATGATGATTCTTCCAATGAATTTGAGCCTAACAAAACTAGCATTGCCTAGTATAAGGCAGACAAGGAACTCCTCAAGATGATGAAAGTCATCATGGATAGGAAAAAGGAATAATATTTCCTTGAACTGGCAAAAAAAGGGGCACAGTTGCCTCTCCAATATAGAGCAAAGGATGTCATTGCCAAAGAGGAGGAAACTCCTAAAACACTAATCACCAAGAAAATGAAAGCAATGAAACTTGAATTAATAGTAATGAAGAAGAGTCAAGAGAAATTAACTTCCAAATACTCTATTGACTCTATTTGGCCACTCCCCTTTGAAAAAAACTTGTACCTTCCCTTGTTCCCATGTGGGGTACAAAATTCCAAAGTTTGACAAGTATTTAGGCAATTATGACCCTCAAGACCATGACTGAGAATTATGTGCACAATGTATGGAATTTATGCATCAAAATACATATCTTATGCATCTATTTCCTCAGAGCTTTGGAGGTCAAGCTATAGAGTGGTTCTCAAAGTTACTCACAAGAATAAAAATGTTTGATGAGCTTGTCAAAAAATTCCATCGACACTACTCATATAACATTCAGCATCCCATCACAATGATAGACATGTGCAATACAAAATAGAAAACAAGAGAGCCATTCTTAACATTCCTTCAGCGATGGAGGAAAATATTTTCACGATATGCACATCTCATTGTTGAGACTAAAAAGATGAATATTTTCATGAGCATGCTGGTCCTAGAGCCAAGCTCTCCCATTCAACTAAAACACCCTGACACCTTCGACAAGTTGGTAAAAATGTGTTAAAAATAGAAGATGTGCTTGTAAAAAAGGGGGAGATCACCCTTTATAAAGAAAACAAGTTCAATTCCACCTCTAAAGATAAAACCAAATATTGGAATAAGAACAAAAACATGGTAAATGATGGGGTGGTTGATCAAGTTGGTCCTCCACCTAAACAAGCAGTGTTCAATCTCACAAGTGGCACTAAGGCCCTTAAAGCTGCTAAAAATACCACCAAGGCCCCATCCAAGGGAAAATCAATCTTCTTAAGGACAGACCCTGGGCTAAGACCAAGTACAGTTTCACACCTCTTAGAGAGTCAAATAGGTCTACACTTAAAACTCTCCTCACAAATTAGCTCATCACATTACGAGACAATTCCAAGCCTTATGAGACAAAATTCAAACCTAAGTGGTGGAATGACAATGCTTACTGTGATTTTTGTAGGAATAAGGGACATAAGACCAAGAACTATCTATGACTTAAACATGAGATCCAAGATCTCATTGATAATGAGGTGGTCATAGTGGATAACCATAGTACCAATACAAATCACTAAGAATTCAAAGACCCCTTTCCAAAATATGAAAAAGGGGAGAGTTCCAAGCCAAAAGATGGTTCCTGCATTAATCATACTTATGGCACCAATGATAGAAATGTCATTAACATGCTTGAGGTAGTCCCTTCTGAACATTGTAACATCATTATTTTCCCAAAGCAAGATGGAGAGTCTAAAGTAGTCAACACAGTGACCCAAGTGCAAGAAAAGGTCACTTTGGGAGGAGCAAAACCATCTAATTCTACTGACCAGTCCTCATCATCAAAGCCCTCCTCATTGTGAAAACAACCAGCTATAAACAAGTTTCCAAGTCATTAAATACTAAATAGTTGGTTTGTTTACATGTTTTTGACTACAACATTATTGAGCACCTCAAGAAGATGAATGCTCAAATATCAATGTTTGAATTACTCAAGATCTCCCCTACTCACAAAGAGATCTTGGACCGAGCCTTGTCAAACTAAAATGTCCCTAAGGACTTGGATTTAAATCAATTCGAGACTATGGTATAGGTCATTTGACGTCACCACACAATCTATCATTTTCAAATGAAGATGATAATTCCTTAAGTCACTTGCACAACCATCCTTTGCATATCAAAGTCATGATCTATAAACATCAGGTCAAGAAAGTATTGATAGATGGAGGTGTAGGATTAAATATATGTACACATAAACTCATTGAACATCTAGGATTTTCTGAATCTTCTATTGATCCTAAGAAGAAGATCACAATCAAGGCCTATGATGAACATGAGAGATCTTCCAAAGGTCTCATATGATCGTCAATCAGAGTGGGACTAGTAGAAAGAGAGGTTATCTTTCAAGTCCTTGATCTTCAAATAGCATACAAAATTTTGTTAGGACACCCATAGATTCATGAGATGCAAGAAGTGTCATCCACATTCCCTCAATGTATCAAGTTCTCTTTCAATGGTATGGAAGTTACTATGCCCACAGACACCATTTATGTCTGCAATACATTAAAATAGTCAGCTGATACACTCATACCTCACATATGTGAAGCATCCACTTCTGAGTATGGAAAAAACATGATGGTAGAAATAGAAAAGAAACTAAAAATTAGAGATACAAGGACGGGAGGATATCAGATTGAACCTGTCATAGCCATGACATCACTTCCTATATCTCCCAAATCACATGGTAGGCCCTTAGAGGCTATGAGGCCTACAATAAGACAACCACATGTTATCTATGATAGTAGCTTTGTTCAGGCTACTATGTCTCTAGAAGATGACAACAAAGAAAATGCCATCGTAGCATGGCTCTACAAGGAACCTGAAAATACTGAGGCAAAGCACTGTGAGATATCCCACAAAAAATACAGTAGGGGATATTATTTGGCCAAACAAATGGTTTATAAAGGAAAATGACCCCTACAAATAAATGATACAAGGCTTGTTGAGCCACTTCATGTAGAATTTAGGAATCCTAGGGATAAAACTAGTGTCAGTTTCAAAGAAGCTAAGTTTCACCCTGTCATTGATAGTGATAGGCCCATGTTTTATTTAGATGGTGAAGAAGAAGCTAAGAATGATCCATTACCCTTTGAAAGATTATTGCATATTGGCATAGAGGATTCTTCCTATCAGGGTGAACCATGTCTCCCATAGTGGTGGATAGATCTCCATGAATCTAGCTTCCCAGTAGAACTTGATACTATAGAAGATGAGGCTAACCAAGGATCCTCTGATAGGCATCCTAATTGGGAATAGCTAGTAGCCATATCACATGTGCTGGACCTTCCCCATTTCATGAATCCTCATGAATTGTATATACAAATAGAAGAAGGAACACAACAAGAAAATAAAATTCAAGAGGAGGATGTAGAGCCTCCTATAACTATTGCACAACACCTCGCTCAATTTTAAGATAGTCGAACTGACTCACATGACTATGAATGAGACATATTCTCTAATGCTACAATGGATATTGAGATAGATGTGATACATAAGTATGCCACTGACATAAACATGGAAAGGGGAGGGAGTTCAAACTCTCAAGAGCACATGAGTGATGAGGACCCCTCCAATCCTCCCATAGAAATTATCTCGATGGTGTTAGAAAATAGCTTCGATCTGATTGATATATAAATATATATTAAGTGCTTATATATATATATATATATATATATATATATATATATATATATATATATATATATATATATATATATATATATATATATATATTGTATTGACATATATTCTATTTTAGATTTAAATAATACACATATATATCATATATAAATCTGATTCTACAATACAGGATAGCTGATATATTCTGAGATAAAATATTATGTCTACTATGATCCAATTTTAACATGGTATCAAAGCCTAACTAGAGAAGAATAAAGATAAGAAATTTTTTGAATTAAAATATCAGACATATTGTCAAAATCAGAAAAAGGAAAGTAATCATGGTGAACAACATTAAGGTGGAAGAAAGAATTGAAGGCACTGCAAATTTCTTTTCATGGAAGATTTGAATTATAACATTATTTCAAGAACTTGAATTAAATTCTTATATTGAGGAAGATCTGAAGATTTTGGAAGATGAGCCTGATAAGACAACCTGGAAAAGATGAAACAACAAAGATAAGAAAATTATAATCGATTCTATTAAATATCATATTCTTCCTTCCGTAGCAAGACTAACATATTCTTATGAAGTATTTAAAACTATTCAAAATACATATGAGATCAACAATACAAGCAGACTAGTTACACTCAAACAACAACTTATGAATCTAAAAATGAACAAAGGAAAACAATTACATCCTACTTTATGAGAATCTCTAAACTAAAGGATCAACTCTCTACCATAGGAAACAATGTGGATGACATGGAGTTAACATTGATAGCTCTTAGAGGGTTTCCTATCTCATGGGAATCCTTTAATCAATATATCACTAGACGTTCTTCTCTACCACAGTTTGATCAACTAAAGAATGATTTCACTCAAGAAGAATCTCACTTAATATCAAGAGGAATTGGGCCAAACAAAGGAGGAGAGATTCAAGCATTAAATACACATTCAAGAAAAAAAGGCAATAAAAGGAAATTCAAACATAGGAAAGGAAATTATAAAAAGAATCATAAAACCATAGATTTCTCCAAAGTGGAGTACTATAAATGTGATAAATTTAGACATATGCATAGGTTCTACCCGGAAAGAAAGAAAGCTCAAGCAACCATAGCTGAAGTTAAAGAAGTTGAAATACTTCTATTTTTCTTGGCCTTATCAAGTGAGGTAAAATCAAACAAAAACACATGGATAATTGACAGTGGAGCATCATGTCATATAATTAGATTTAGAGACAAATTTGAAACTTTCAAAGAACATTCTTCTAAAGAAGTTACAATTGGAGACAATTCCACCTATCGAGTGAAAGGAATTGGGACTTGCTCAATTCAATTAAAAATAGGGGTAGCCTTACAATTAAAGGATGTTCTCTTTGTACCAGGCATAAAAATGAACATGGTCTCTATCTCAAGCCTAGCTGATCAAGGCTATCGTGTCAGGTTTCAAGAGGATAAAGTGCTACTTTGGTCTAAAAACTCTAACTTACAAAATGCTATTTCTATAGGGCATAGGGATGGAAGTCTATACAAATTATGTAATAATAAAAAACTAGCACTATTTCATGAAGTATCAAACACTAATGAACTTTGGCATAGAAGATTGGGTCATCTTGGATTGAGTGATCTACCTTCTATATAAAAAATAACTACAGGTATTCCTAATCTAAGATCAAATCACATCCATACTTGCAAAGGGTGTGCACTAGGAGAAAAATATCAAAGGATCCCTCCTAGTGAACATAAATCTAAAACTATACTATCTAGAACCCTCAACAGAATGGAGTAGCAGAAAGGAAGAATAGAACTATTATTGAAGCTTCCAAAGCTATGATGCATGAACAAAATCTTCATACCTCTTTTCGGGCTGAAGCCTCTAATACTTCTGTATACATCCAAAATACATGTCCTTATTCAATCCTAGAAAATATTAAACTTGAAGAAGCCTTTACTAGGATGAAACTAGACCTAAGTCATATAAGAATCTTTGGTTGTCCTGTATACATTCACATTCCTAAATAGAAAAGAACAAAACTAGAATCCTCGGGAAAGAAAGACATTTTTTTTGGTTACAGTAGAAACACTAAAGGATATAGGGTCTACATTCTGAGATAGAAATCTATTTAAATCAATAGAGATATTGATGCAGGAGCATCTCAGGTCCTTGGAAATCTTATGTCACCAAATTTTTTTTTTGAGTTGTTCAATTTTCTCGGTAGTTGCCTGGTTCCTTCATTGACCAATTTGGCTTGGTGGTTGCTCGATTCCTTCTTTGACCAAGTTTTTTAGTTGGTTTTCTGAGTTATTCCCTGTCGCTTGGTAATCTTACTTACTGAGTGGTTTATTTTGATTTCCTATTGAGGTCGACTTGTGCATTTAATTTTGGTCACAGAGTTAATGTTGGTATCGATCATTGGGAAGCATGTGGACCTAGATCTAGTCATTTCTTTCTCCAATGATGGATCTAAAGGCTGACTTGTTTTGTTAGCCTCTTGTCTAAATAGAGTAGTTGGTGGAAGTTTTAGGCATCAGTTTTAGGAGTTAGAAGATAGTTTCTGAAGACTGAACCCTCACATGTTGGAGGAATTTGGTAATCAAATTGAATATATTTGGCCATAACCGAGAAGGCCTTATAGCCTAACATGTATGAGGTTATTTGATAAATAATATATGATTTATGATGCATTCTCTCTCTCTCTCTCTCTCTCTCTCTCTCTCTCTCTCTCTCTCTCTCTCTCTCTCTCTCTCTCTCTCTCTCTCTCTCTCTCTCTCTCTCTCTCTCTATTGTTTATTTTCTTTCAAGTGTGTGATCTCTGCAAGGGGGTTGTAATTAAGGTGTGCCTTTGCCCCTTCATCCTAACCTACCTTGCATCAAGTGGTATCAGAGAAAAGTTGAGATCTGGATCTAGATTTGTGAATTTAGGTTGAGGGTTCCTTCTTGTTAAACTCTAGTTGATATTTGTTGTTGTTCAAGATTTTCCAGCAAGCTAGAGTGCTGACTCTATATTTTTCATTGATGACAACATATGGTAAGCAGTGTGCATGAAATCTTGATGGAGAGAGCCTTGAGTATATTTTTCCTAGATATGTTATCAGTATGATATCATAAACACAGAGGTTGATTATGAGTGAAGACACTAATATAGTAGTCTGTATCAGTGAGTTTTTCTGACAGGTCCTAGGAAGAGTTTTGTATGTGATTTACATTATGGTTGTAATGTAGCCTTATGTGTTTATATGTATGGTGAATACATATGTATGATGCCATGTTCATGGATGCAGAGTCAGATATGCATTACAGGTTGAGTTATGGAGTCTCCAGTTGATAGTTACATTTTCCTGAGTTTATGTGGTAGAGCCGACATTATTTTTATTGTTTTAGTAGTTGTGCCTATCATTTTAATATGCATGCTTGGAATAGTATTTGGAGAAGAGTTAAGAATGTCTGGTTAAGAATGCATGACCTAATTCAGCATGAGAAGAAAGTATCAGTTAATTTGGTGGAGCTGATAGTGTGAAGCGATGTGTCCACTCATATGGAGTTGCGTGGTCTTAATTTCTGTTGCGTGCTTATTAGAGATGACTAAGGTGTTATTGGAGAGTTTTATTATTTCTCTAATATGATTTCAAGATGGTTCTAATAGGCTGACTTGATTATATTATTTAGAGGAAGATATTTATAGGCAGTCATTTTGTGATTGCTAAGTATGGTAGATAGTTGAAAGATAAGAGCAGAGTAGAAGGTGTGAAGTATTGAGCCATCAACAAAAGGTCTATGTGACCAAGTAGAGAGTGTATCCTATTCATTAGAATTGATCAAGACAATAGTTCTACTTGTAGTTCATGAAGATCAAGATATAGTGTGTATCTTTTAAACAAAAGGTTGCAGCCTTCACCTGTTTGAGCAGTGTGCTCCCAGACAGTGTGTCCTCACCCCTAACAGGGTTAATTGTAAAAGACTCCTAATAGGGGTCCAACCTTTGACTAGGTCACTTACTTAATGCATTGTAAAGATCAAATCCTAATAGTATTGTAAGATCTTCTAACAAGGATCATAATACTCTAGTAGGTTTTATAGTGGGTGCTAATTCCCACCAGGGTTTTTACCTATTTGGCTTTCCACGTAACCAAAATTGTGGTGTTGTGTTAAGTGTTCTTATATTATGTTTATGTTTAATGTTCTTCTATACTTAATTGGATAAAGAATTGAATCTTGTAGATAACTGATTCACCCCCCCCCCCCTCTCAGTTATCTCTTGGGACTATTCCTAATAGTTGGTATCAGAGCCAAGTGCCTCAGAGAGAAAGTTTAATAGCTTGAGGTTGATCAGATGACATTCTTTAGAAAAGAAAGTCCTAAGTTTGATGGAGAGAACTATCTAGATTGGAAGAACAAAATGATGACACATTTGCACTGCATTGCCTTTGAGATTTTTGAAGTAGCCACCAAAGAAGTTTAGATTCCCTCTCTAGTAGATCTTGCAAAGGAAGATGCAACTCTTAAGCAGAAGGAGATGTTCACTCAAAATGCTATTTCCAAAGAACCCCTTATCAATGCATTATCTGACAGTGAGTTTTCAGAGATTAAAAAAGTAGATAAAGCCTACAAGATATGGAAGTATCTAGAAGACATGTTTGAAGGAGATGTCCAAGCCAAGAGTGTGCACAAAAATACATGGAAGAAAAAGTACAATACATTGGAGATGCTACCTAAAGAGAACATTAGAGCCTACAATCAAAGGATTAATGAAGCAGTTGTAGGAATCAGAAACAATGGTGGAGAGATTTTAGAAGAAGACATAATGGATAAGTCGATGACTACTTTGGCAACAGAATATGGGAGAAAGATAAACATCCTAGATCAGACTATGCAATTTTCAAAAAACTTCAAAAGAGACACCTCAATTAGAAATATTTTAGCTTTTGAGATATCATGTTTGAAGACAGAGCCTAAAAGTGAGACAGCCTTCAAAGCTTTAGTCCATGGTAAGAAATCCTTGAACAGTTCTAGTAGTTTTGATGATGATGATGAAGAGAAAGAACTAGATGATTTCATTACTTTGATTGCTAAGAAAGAAAGGAAAGGAAAAGGAAAATATGAAGGTGAGTTTCCATTCAAATTCTTTTCATGTAATAAGATTGGTCACTTTGCATCTAAGTGTCATACTTGAGTCAAGAAGTTCAAGACTAAATACAAGCCTAAATATACAAAAGAATGTTACTATGCTGGAGATGGATTATTAGATGAAGATTCAGTAGAAGATGAAATTGGATTCATTTCTCTTTAAGACATCGAGAAATTTTTTGATGAAATGGACCTTGAAGATGAAAAGAAAGCACAAGAGTTAACACTGATTTCACAAGCTGACATCAGGATAGATTGGATCATTGATAGTGGTTTCTCACATCACATGACATGAGACACAGATAGATTTGTACATCTAGATAGATACACAGGTGGCATGGTTAGATTTGGAGACAATACTCCTAAACCTATCATAGGTAGAGGAGCTATCACCTTGGATGGAAAGAACATCACTGATGATGTTCTTTATGTTGATGGTTTTCATCATAACCTACTAGGTTTTGGGTAGTTTCCTGACAAAGGATATCATTTGGAATTCAAAGACAACAAGTGCATCATTAATAACAAGGAAGGAGAAATGATTACATCAAGTTCAAAGACTAAAGGTAATGTTTTTCAGCTTAATCTTGATGCAAGTTGTCTTTTTGCTAAAGTAGATGACTGTTGGTTATGGCACAAAATACTATGTCACATCAATTTTGACAAGATAGTGAAGATAAGCAATGTAAAGGTAGTAAGAGACCTTCCTAGCGTTGCAAAACTAGTTGATACAATATGCACGAAATGTGTAATGGGAAAGCATGTGAGGAATTCATTTAGAAGAAAGCACAATTCAACAGAGAACAAATTGGATCTAGTGCATACAGACCTATATGGACCAACTCAAAAAAGATCATATTATGGTGAAAGGTACTTTATTTTGTTTGTTGATTATTATTCTAGAATGATGTGGGTTGAGTTGTTAAAGGACAAATCAGAAGCATTTGAGAAGTTCAAAATATTCAAAGCTAAGGTTGAAAATGAGTCTGGATTGAAGATTAAATGTCTGAGATCAGATAGAGGAGGAGAATTCACCTCAGACAAATTTTATGAGTATTGCGAAGAACATGGGATAAAGAGACAACTAAGTGCACCTAGAATCCCTCAGTAGAATGGAATTGCGGAATGAAGGAATAGGATCATACTTAGCATAGCATGCACCATCATGATTGAAGGAAAGGTCGCACATGTAATACCCCAAAAATGAGCTATAGGTTCATTAACCTCCTACATTGACATATCGAATGAAATTGACATCGAAGTCCTAACCAAAGGCACATCTGAACATCATCGAATCCTAATTGATTATCATAAATTTTGCATCGGGGAATATTCCTAGAAATATTCCTAATTATCATAATTATCTTTGATTTAATGATTATTTGGTGATAAATCTTATTTATCCTAAAGTTTGATTAATTGAATATTCTCAATATTTAATTAGTTAGATTTAATTCTCCCACTTAATTGTTTAATTGAAGTTAATTATATTTATTCCTAAATTGTATTATTTAAATTTTGACAATAAATCCAAAATCCTATGAATAATTGATTAAATTCTTATTTAATTAATTAAAGCAAGTTGTCAATTTTTAATAATATTGTTTTTGAATAAAAGTTTGAAAAATAATTGATTAACCCATAAATCAATTGTTTTATTTTTCAAAATCAGTTAAGTTGGAAATAAATCACTCTATAATTTAATAAATTCATAAATAAAAGATGCACAATCACAAAAGTACAGACAACTATCAATTATCAATTAAAGCTAAACTCTATTTTGAGTTAAACTCTACTTTTGCATGTTTTTGTGAGTTAAATATCCTTTATTTAAAAATAACTCAAAAATCAACTTGAGTTATTTGAGTGATTTATGGCTTTCTTCCATGCATCCTCAAAGCCCTAGATTTCTATAAATCAAGGCTCAGCTCTTCACAAATCATCCAAAAGAATTGCATAATCACGCTACTGAATTGGAGATTGAAGAATCATCTTTGTGAATCTGAGCTTTGTGAGATCAATATTGCATAGTTTTTCATATCATATTAGTTTTCATTTGTTAGATCATTTTAGCATATCAGTTTTTACATATCATAGATTCATATCCATTTTTCATTATCATAATCACATAGAAAAATTTAAAAAATAGATTAATTGCATTCAAATCTTTCATTTAGGTGTTGTCAAGGTCACTGATCTTGATAACAATCTGAGAACATCATACTTGCACCTATTAGAAGGTAGTAAATCACCTGGTTAGTTTAGCTTTCAATTCATTACACGATTTCATTTTTGCTAACCTCTAATGTTTTACTGAAGTGTTGTGTCTACAAATCAGGTACAAAATTCACACACACATTTATGGTGCCCACCGTGGGGCCCTGATATAGATTTCCAATTCAATTCTATCAATTTCTATCTTTTCTTCTTGATTTCTAAGCCAAAACTATGATTTTTAATTTCGTACGTACAATTTTCGTACGAGTTTCAGACAAAAGTCATCTCAGAATATACCCACTATTGTACGACAGTCTATTGGATCGAGAATCATGCCAGACTGTACACACTGTCATTTGGAAGTTCAACTATCGTATCATCATACACCCAATTTTGTACGAGTTTTAGGACTATCATCTGGAAGCAGACCCAGTGTCGTACAAGTTTTGGCACTAGGTTTTCATTGTCATTTCATTTTTCAGGGTAGTTTGTCATATTTGATTTTTAGATTTCAACTAACGACTAATCTTAACAATTAAAATTCTCTATTGTTTATTGACTCTTGCTGGTTTTGATTGGAAAGAGTGCAAGAATTGCTAAAAATAGGTAAAAATCTATTAAGCGTGTTGTGAGGAATTCAAGTAATCTTCTCAACTGATAAGACTTTGATTTTGGATCTAAAATGAACATCTCACGTGTTGGAGCTTTTCTTTGTAGGACCAAACTTGAATCAATAGATAGGCTTAATTCTTTGGGTAGGCACTCAAGTTTGACAAGGAAAAAGTCCAATTGATAAGGATTGAAAAGAATCCTCCTTCTTTGAGCTCCACATCACTCAGACAGGTATTGCCTTATCTGCACACTCAAAATACCTCATGATAAACAATAGGCCTGTAGATAGATTATTATGGAATAGTCTTCAAACCCTTTTGGTTATCATGTACCCCAATGAAACAAATTCTTATGCAATAGCCCTACTTGCATAGAATGAATTTGAAGACTAGAATGGACCTCCTACTACTACTACTACCAACATGAAAGGGAAAGGTATTTGATTTGAATGATTGATGTTGGGTTGAATGGACCCTTGAAATACCCTTAGTCTCTCATAGATGAGTGCCTTATCCAATGGGCATCAGAGTCAAATACCTCACTACAACAGAGAGCTATGAAACAAGAAGACAATATATTCAAATATGTTGATGCCTTACATCACACATACATCATTAATTAGATCATACATTATCAAACCACTTGTGTATCCAAATGTGCTATCACTCATTCAAAAGATATTAATCCTCCCCTTAGAAGAGACCTATAAACAAGTGATACATTAATCAGCATCCACTGCAACACAAGCATGAAGTACCCTTGATACCCCAACTCATACACATTTGAAAACTAGTCTCAGACCTAGTTGTTTCTATGAAAACAACTCTATTGCAAACACATAGGAAATGCATATAGAAAAACTACAACACCCTTGATGTCATAATCAATAAGTCTAAAACCCAAAATGGGGAAAATCTGATAACAATACAAATATATTGAATCTCATACATAAGACAAGCTATTACAATTTGCATTACATACTCCAAAACCAGAGAGGAAAGAGGGAACCCTACATGCAGAGAAGAAGGCAATATTTGCAAGGTAGAAGATTCATGGAACTAGCTCTTAGAAGAAAACTTGAACCCTTACAAAGTCAAAATTTCAACTATTTATACCACTAATCATCTTGGGATCCTAGAATAGGATGCAACAAGCTACGAATGATTAGGGTTAGGGTTTTAACTACCCAATCAATCAAAATACAACAAAATTTATTGTAGGGGAAGAAACACATGCAACCCAGAGAAATTGAATCTCAGACAAATCTGCCATCATCAAAATCTGCGAGAACAGTACAAAACACCAAGGAATTGCCATGAAAACCAGTCAAATCAGCCACCTGCAAACACACCTCGAGCATAAAACCACACTTCTCCTAGTACAAAAACAACATGCCACTAACCACAGAGACCCTCAGATTAGTAGGAAACAACCAGCACCACCAAACCAATCAAAATCAATTGTTTGAATCTAAATTGAGGTATCCTATCGCTGGAAACCCCATTTAAAAATTCAAATTCAAACTGTAACGGTCACGTCAAAAATTTTAAAACACAATCGTAGATCTTTTCCCTTTCCTGGCAGATCAGATGGTGGACGAGATCTCCATTTATATTTAAAAATGACCGTGGGACCCAGAACAGTCAGCCGCCACCTAGAAAACAACCTGGCGAATAAGAAAATAGCACGTCAGTGACAACTGGTGCAAAGGACCCATCGAGCAGGCTTTCCATCTTTATTGAAGATCAATGGTTGTCACTATGCCACTGACTTATCCATCGTGCAACTTACCCTTGTGATGTAATGACAGCCAAGAGATCACGTGATACTTTAACCTCTTTACAAACTGGTAGCCCCACTGACACAACACATTCAGCAACACGCAGACCACTAAAAAGCCCCCACATCATCTCTTTCAAACACTGAGAATATGTCACAAAATTTTCCTTGTCTTCGCATCAGACAGTCATCGCAAAAGCACTGACATAAAGCATATGCATCTCTGATCAGCGGTATCATGACAACCATTAGATCCTACAATGTATTAACTCCCCTGAGACCGGTGGACCCACTAAGAATTCCACCTTAGCACACCCTTCAACCAATCAGAAGAAAGCCATGTCATTAAATCTGACATAAGTCCCACAACCTCGTTATCCTTTTAGCCAATGAGAAACGTGCACGTCAGCCCCATCTGGCAATGGACCCGCCTTTATTCGTCACCTTTGAAAAAGATAGAATCGATGGTCGGTGCATAATCTCAAACCTCTGACACAATCCATGAGAAAATGTCCCCACCATCGATCCTCTGTAGATGTCAGGACCCTCTAACAAGCTCGAAAACCAGGTCCCACTAACAACTGTTAGCATATTAGCTCATGGACCAATCACAGACTACCAAATGTGCCTACGTGTTATTTTGGACCCACCTTTATCTCTGACATGAACACCTAGAGGATCAGACGGATGGTGCATGATCTCAAGGGCTCAAAATATTCTATGAGATCATGCGCCCACTGTAGATTTGGAATCTGTTGTTGATGACGTAAAGCCCGACCCTACCGTGCTACATAGGATACCTCGATGAATGAGAGACCGCCATGTCACAACCACTTTTTCATTTATTCTGACAACCCTGCCACTTCATTGATTCTTTAGGCCAATAAGGAACCACCATTTGTGCTTATGTGGTAGTGGACCCGCTTGCAAAGAAAGGCTACATCATGAAAAAGAATCAACAGTCGTCATGATTTCGCATACCTTTAACACATCCCTTGTGCTTTAATGACAACCATCAGATTGAGATGGTGTTAGAGCCAAGCCCATGAAAATATTTGAGCCAAAACATTAGGAAAATTTAAGGTGCATGACTTAGGAAAAATCATTTAGTCGAGCACGTAGACTTAGGAAATATTAAAGGCCGCCGGGGGTAAAAACTTAGGAAAGATTAAAATGGGGACCAACCAGAAATATAAAGCACGTGCATTTTAGGATTTTTAAGTGACCCAAAAAGTAACTTAAAATTGGAATAGGGCCAGGGTAGACTAGGGTTTTCTTCTGCAGTGGCTATATTTTTGAAATTTTACAAAGGGTTTTTGCCAGAGACACAAAAGAAATTGCAGAGACCAAGGGACAATGAATAAGGTCATAAATGTTTTCGCAGAGATAGACCATTTTCTAAGGAATTTAGTTGTGACATGAAAATGGGCTAATAGTGGCTCTTTCTGGAGATGCGTGCCTCTTGCAGGCATGACAAGAATTCAAATCTCTAGGAGAAGCAGACCAATCCACAAAACTTTTCTCAAACAACTTTATTGAAAATAGGAAAACTACTCCTATTATGTACAAACCATGGCCATAAACCACTAGTAACTTTCAAAACTTCTTACCTCTATCATATACCTGATTTTCATTCCTTTCTTCTTGAGGTAAGCTAGATATTTTATTCCCATTTGTTTCACCAAACATATCAACACTTTTAATCAATCCATCAGGCAAAACAAAATTTTTGTCTACATTCTCATAGTGCATGTAAAAACCTAAAGCATTTTCATCATCTTGCTCACTATGAAAGTAAGATTCAGCATGCTCATGAACACAATCATCAAACTGAAACTGATCTTTATCTACTGATTCATCTATGCCATCAATCTAAAATGCAAAATTCACATACTTTATTTGATAAAAGTCTTCATTCATACCTTGACTATGCATATCCTCAGGTGTAGCTAGTTGGAGTTCAAAATAATAATCAAGCTTATACTTACACATGTCATCATCATCAAATTCTACTACATTTGAGACCTCCATATGTTCTTCAAACAATGGATTGATAATTCCATGTAATACTCCTTGTTGCACATTATGACAAAAGATGGGTTGATCATCATCATAGTCCTCATCATATAAAGTATTAGAAAACACTTTAAACTCACTACCCATTTCATCTCCATGGAGATTCTCAGCACACAAAGAAAAATCAGAACTATATGAAGATTTACAGTCAATATTATCTACCAAGCATATAGTGTCCATAATTGCATCTTCTTCATTATCCTGTTTAGGAAAACCATTACAGCAAAACCATGGTTCAGTCCTAAACTCTCTACTATATGCTGCAACCTCATTATCCAATGCGGAACCATTAGATAACCTTTTACTCAAATCTTCATGTTCATCCTCACTGATATCACATTGAATTACTATTTCTTTATCTCCATACTTTGAGGACAAATCATTCTCAACATCCTCATATTCAAACTGATTTGTATAATGTACAAACTGAGATGCACTTTCATTTTCATATTCAAAAAATGGAAACATACCTTCACTGATAAAAGAGTGTTCACTTCCATCATTACTTTCTTCCTCCCATGTTGCATCTGACTCATATGAAGACACCTCAACATCACTGCCTTCATCACTCTCACTTGAGTAACCACTTTTAGCACTATGTTCCTCTGACTATGACTAATATGCTTGTGAATCACATTCCTCATCTTGTGTAGCAACATCAAGCTCATCAATAGTGACATGACTTTTAGCTTCCTCATGTCTAAGAACATTAGAAGAAACATGATCATAATCAAAATTACAAGAATTGATTGCAGTGGCTAATTCATGACTCAAAACACCATCACACTACTCAATTCTACCAAGGTCTAGAATATATCTTACTGCTGTAGCATCTTGAACACATGCCTCATCAGTAGAAAAAGACTAAACATCATTATACTCATCCTGATTTGACATTTCAACTTGATTACAAACTACAGTAGAAGTGTTGATACACTGACTTGGAATTGTGGTATCAACACTACATTCTTCTTTTCTTTCATATTCATTATACCGGCATACATTCATGGCAAAATGAACTCTGGTCAATCCATATTTTAAATTATTTTCAATGTCCATCACAGTTATAAATGCCTGATATAATGACTTAGGTTCTTTATCCCTCAGCAAGTAGTTCATTTTCTTACCAAATGCATCAAAGTAGACATTCATACATACTTGATCATTGGGTCTATAACTCTTAGGGATTTCATTCAATACTCCTACAAATCTGATATTGAATTGAGGGATGAGTTCATCACTCTCAATATGAATCTTTAAAAACTTATCATAAGAATCAGATATGCTTACCCTTTCTCCAAATTTCTGCATGAAGGCCGAATGCATCTCACTCCAAGATGAGATAGAACATGCTGGTAGAAAAGAGAACTAGTCTCTAGCATCACCTTTTAAAATTTGGACAAACAATCTCATCCATAGGTCTTCATGGAAAACCTCAAAATCATTCATCACATCAGCAAAGCATTGGACATGTTTCCTTGTTGACTGATACTGGTCCCTATCATACTTTGGTAAATATCCCTTGATTCCATCAGGGATCTTATTAGGGAAACCAGGTATGTCATCATAACAAAATGGCACATATCCTTTGACAAAAGAAACCCTGTGAACATCCATCACTAGCTGTAGCTTTTGCACATCCATTTGAAGATCTTCAAGACTAATGACAGGAAATCTATATTGAAACTATCCTCCTTTTGTCACTGAACCCATCCTACATACTCCACACTTATATGTCCTTTCTTTAATGACAATACCATTTGAGAAGGACCATGCAAAAACACAAAATATTTAATGGAGAATACCTAGAAACCTTTGCTGATTGTTGTTGTCCTCTTCACATTTGACTGAAAACTGTAACAAGGTTACACACCTCAAGTTCGTTCAAGTACAGAGTTGCCACCCCTTTTTCAAAGGACACAAATTTTATTGATCTCCTTTAAAGCACCAATAGATTCTAGGCACTCCTCACAACAAAGTCACATATGATAATTTTGAATCTTTACAACAAATCTAGGTAATACATTTACAGATCTGAAAATAACTTTCAAATTATGATATTTATGAAACTCTTCCCCAAAATGAAATGTAGCAAGACTCTGGGATACTCTTAATGGTAACCTTATTTCTATCCCCAGCAGAGTCACTAGTTTGTTGGTGACTCGGATGGGTAAATCAATCTGGTTAATAAGATTTTGACTTTGCAAGATAACTACAACTAGAGATTCTAACAAATATAATTCTTCATTGTTGTTCTCCCCAGAAGAGTCACCAGTTTGTTGGAGCTTTTCTTTGTAGGACCAAACTTGAATCAATAGATGGGCTAATTTTTAGGGTAGGCACTCAAGTTTGACAAGGAAAAATTCTAATTGATGAGGATTGAAAAGAATCCTACTTCTTCTTTGAGGTCCACATCACTCAGGCAGTTATTGCCTTATCTACACACTCAAGATACCTCATGATAAACAATAGGCCTGAAGATAGATTATTGTGGAATATTCTTCAAACCCTTTGGGTATCATGTACCCCAATGAAACAAATTCTTATGCAATAGCCCTACTTGCATAGAATGAATTTGAAGACTAGAATGGACCTCCTACAACTACTACTACCAACATGAAAGGGAAAGGTATTTGATTTGAATGATTGATGTTGGGTTGAATGGACCCTTGAAATACCCTTAGTCTCTCATAGACTAGTGCCTTATCCAATGGGCAGTAGATTCAAATACCTCACTGCAGCAAAGAGCTATGAAACAAGAAGGTCCAATATATTCAAATATGTTGATGCCTTACATCACACATACATCATTAATCAGACTATACATTATCAAACCACTTGTGTATCAAAATGTGCTATCACTCATGCAAAGGATATTAACCCTCCCCTTAGAAGAGACCTATAAACAAATGATACATTAATCGACATCCACTGCAAGACAAGCATGAAGTACCCTTGATACCCCAACTCATACACATCTGAAAACTAGTCTCAGACCTAGTTGTTTCTATGAAAACAAATCTATTGCAAACACATAGGAAATGAAAATAGAAAAAATACAACACCCTTGATGCCATAATCAATAAGTCTAAAACCCAAAATGGGGAAAATCTGATAACGGTACAAATATATTTTATCTCATACATAAGACAAGCTATTACAATTTACATTACATACTCCAAAACCAGAGAGGAAAGAGGGAACCCTACATGCAGAGAAGAAGGCAATATTTGCAAGGTAGAACATTCATGGAACCAGCTCTCAGAAGAAAACTTGAACCCTTACAAAGTCAAAATTTCAACTATTTATACCACTAATCATCTTGGGATCCCAGAATAGGATGCAACAAGCTACGGATGATTAGGGTTAGGGTTTCAACTACCCAATCAATCAAAATAAAACAAAAGTTATTGCAGGGGACGAAATGTAGGCAACTTGGAGAAAATGAATCTCAGACAGATCTGCCATCATCAAAATCTATGAGAACAGTACAGAACACCAAGGAATTTCCATGAAAACCAGTCAAATCGGCCACCTGCAAACACACCTCAAGCACAAAACCATAGTTCTCCTGGTACAAAAACATCATGCCATTAACCACAAAGACCCTCGGATCAGTAGGCAACAACCAACACCACCAAACCAATTGAAATTAGCTGCTAAAATCATAAATTTGGTACTTCTTGTCGCTGGAAACCCCATTCAAAAATTCAAATTCAAACTGTAACGGTCACGTCAAAATTTTTTAAATGCAACCATAGATCTTTTCCCTTTCCTGATAGATTAGACGGCAGACAAGATCTCCATTTATCTTTAAAAATGACCATAGGACCCAGAACAGTCAGTCGCCAACTAGACAACAACCTAGTGAATAAGAAAATAGCATGTCAGTGACAACTGGCGCAAAGGACCCACCGAGCAGGGTTTCCATATTTAGTGAAGATCGACGGCTATCGCTACACCACTGACTTATCCATCATGCAACTTACCTTTGTGGTGTAACGATAGCCAAGAGATCACGTGACACTTTAACCTCTTTACAAACTAGCGGCCCCACTGACACAACATAGTCAGCAACACGTAGACCATTGAAAAGCCCCCACATCATCTCTATCAGACACTGGGAACATGTCACAAAATTTTCCTTGTCTTCGCATCAGACGGTCATCACAAAAGTGTTGGCATAAAGCATGTGCATCTCTGATCAATGGTATCACAACAACCATTAGATCCTCCAGTGTATTAACTCCCCTGAGACTGGCAAACCCACTGACAAGTCCACCTCAGCACACCCTTCAACCAATCAGAAGAAAGCCACATCATTAATTCTGACACAGGTGCCACAACCTTGTTATCCTTTTAGCCAATGAGAAACGTGCACGTTAGCCCCATCTAGCAATGGACCCACCTTTATTTATTGCCTTTTAAAAAGGTAGAATCGACGGTCGGTGCATAATCTCAAACCTCTGACATAATCCATGAGAAAATGCGCCCACCGTCGATCCTCTACAGATGTCAGGACCCTCTGACAAGCTTGAAAACTAGGTCCCACTGACAACTGCCAGCATATTACCCCATGGACCAATCACAAACTACCAAATGTGCCTACGTGTTATTTTGGACCCACCTTTATCTCTAACATGAACACCTAGAGGATCAGACAGATAGCACATGATCTCAAGGGCTCAAAAGATTCTATGAGATCATTCGCCCACCGTAGATTTGGAATCTGTTGCCGATGACGTAAAGCTCGACCCTACCATGCTGCATAGGATACCTCGATGAATGAGAGACCACCACATCACAAAATCTGGTAGATGGACAAACCACTTTTTCATTTATTCTAACAACCCTGCCACTTCATTGATTCTTTCAGCCAATAAGGAACAACCATTTATGCTTATGTGCCAATGGACCCGCTTGCAAAGAAAGGCTACATCATGAAAAAGAATCAGCGGTCGTCATGATTTTTCATACCTCTGACACATCCCTTGCACTTTAATGACAATTGTTGAATTGAGAGGGTGTCAGAGCCGGGCCCATGAAAATATTTAAGCCAAAGCATTAGGAAAATTTAAGGTGCGTGACTTAGGAAAAATCATTTAGTCGGGCACGTAGACTTAGGAAATATTAGAGGCCATCGTGGGTAAAAACTTAGGAAAGATTAAAATGGGGACCAACCAGAAATATAAAGCATGTGCATTTTAGGATTTTTAAGTGACCCAAAAAGTAACTTAAAATTAGAACAGGGCCAGGGTAGACTAGGGTTTTCTTTTGGAATGGCTATATTTTTGAAATTTTACAAAGGGTTTCAGCCAGAGACAAGAAATTGTAGAGACTAAGGGACAATGAATAAGGTCATGAAATTTTTTGCAGAGATAGACCATTTTCTAAGGAATTTAGTTGTGACATGAAAATGGGTTAACATCATGTGTCTAGCTTGAGTGACTTTTATTGCTTTCCTATCACAGACTTCATTTGGGCTATAAAAAATGAACATAGTTTGCTTTCAGCATCTTTGTTACACATAGTAATTAGGCCCCATGAACACTATTTGTGGATCTTGAGAGAGTGGGTTTCCAGTGAAACTCTTCTCAATGAAGGATCCCTTGTAAGTGGGGAGGATACTGAGGGAGTCTCACGTTCCACTAGATCCGTGTGTCTTCAACTTTTGATCAAGACATTCTCTCCCTAAAGAGGTTGATAGATCATAAGGGGTTGACATCATAGATCTTTGTGAGATAATCTTGGTCTTAGCGTGTTGGATTAATCTATCTACTTTGTTTGGGTTAAAAGTGAAAATGCTAGGGGATTATGCTCTACTTCCTTTTTGGATAGTACCAGAAACCCAAATCCTTGAATCTGGAACCAGTCTCCATGTGGTATATCTTGTGAGTCACCTTTAGAGAGGGTTGACCGTAGTGGACATTCCCTTAATTGGGTCAACCATGTTGACGAAACCTCAAGCGATAATAGCCATTTTCACCATGGTAGTGACAACTGCTATATAAATGTCCTCTTGGAAGAAATCTCCACAAGTGTGGTCTCTTGTTGGGCTGTCAGATCTCCCTAGCAGATCCTGAAGATTAAGTTCTCAGACTGTGTCAAAACCCCAGTGTGCCTGAATTAGAGTTCACCCTCTTGGATCGTAAAAGTTGCATAGTCAAACCATTTCTAAAAACCCTAGCGAGGCCAAATTTTCATTTTCTAGGGTATATGTGCATTATTGCAAAACATTTTTGGAACATACACAATTAGCGCTTCTGAGGATTAGAACAAATAAAATCACTTGATTGTTCATGCGCAAGGTTTCTTTTGCCCTTGTTCATTGTTTTTAGACATGCTTGAAATCACTTGCTTGCTATTTTGCGTGCTTGTTTATCTATCTGGTTATTGAAAATGAACAAATCTGTTACCATCCTCAAATTTGGACATTAAAATTTACAAACAATCCGAATCTGAAAACTCAAAATTTGCAAAATCTGAAGTAAAATTCTTTTTTGGAGTCCACTGTTGTCTCAGTCAGTCAGAAAGTCATACAATTTTTTATCAAATGTCATTTCAATACTACCCAGCTGTCGTATGGTAAAGAACCCAGTGTCGTATGAGTCTTTATGCCAGTCAAATTCAAAAAGTCAAATCCTGCTAGCAACTGTCATACGAGCTTTTCAACTATCATTTCATAGCCTACCCACTATCGTACAAGATTTTCAACTATCGTTTCATAGCATACCCACTATCGTATGAGTCTATAGGGTGTCGTTTGGGAAAATTTTGAAAAGTTGTCAGAATTGCCAGATACTTATCTTTTTTAGCCTATTTCTAGAATCTGTCGAACAAATCATTGTGTCAGGAATAGAGCAGTAGCTATTGAGAATCCTATCATTTTCCAAAAGTGGCCTTTTGAATCCAATTCAGCCTATTTAATTGATTTGAGTCCTTTTCATCTTGTGACAAAACCTTTTTAGATCTATTAATCTTCTATCAAATCTTCAAAAATAGACTAAGTGTTGTGAACTCGTGTCCGCTATCTTTTAGGAAATCTACCCATACATCCAAGGCATGGTATCCTTCATCCACATCTAATTGAATCTTCAAACCAATCATAATCTTGACAAGGTTGTGTTATCTTATTTTCTTGCATCAAATCATTCTTCAGTTGTCTTCATCCTATTCTCTTCACTTCACCTAAAGGTTAATGGTAGAAACTAGAGCTTCCTCACACAAGAAATCAAGAGAGACGTCTCAGAACTTACCTTTGACTAATATCCAGGATCCAACTCTTGAGGAACTCATCAATTCTGGTCTTTACAAGGATGATGATCTTGGTAGCTTTTGATTGAAAACTAGTTACATACCTCCTCCATCAACCCACGAAGGTAATCAACAAACTCCTCCTCGATCTATCTTAGGGAGTCCTAGAACTCCTACCATGTCTCAAGTAGGGATGAATCATGGCTCTCAAGGAGCTCATTCCCAACATGGTGTAGATCAGGAACCCACGCCTGAAGAAATTGCCCGATACCAAAATGATGATGAATTCAAGAAAATGATGAGGCATTTCTTGAAAGAAAATAGAGAAACATACTTTTTGGAGTTAGCTCATCAAGGAGCTAATCTTCCTCCTAATTTTAATGTTGAAGATATCATCACACATGAGGAAGAAACTTTGATAATGGCCATGATGAAACAGATGCATGCTTTACAAGTCAAACTAAATAAAATCAAAAAAGAGAAGGAACCCAAGGAGTTCTGCATGGAGGCTCTATGTCATTTTTCATTTGACAAAGACTTGTACATGCCACCATTTCCAAAAAGAGTGGAGATGCCAAAGTATGATAAATATGACAGACACTCTTATCCTCAAGATCATGTCAGATAATTCTGTACACAATCCATGGAGTTCATGCATGAACTAACCCATCTGATGCACCTCTTTCCTAGATCTCTGGGCAAAGCATCCATTCATTGGTTTTCTAGATTGCCTCCTACGATTAAAACTTTTGAGGAGTTGATTAAACTATTTTATCAACAATACTCCTAAATTATTCAACACCTAGTCACCATGATCGATATCTGTAACCTCAAGCAATATCTGAGAGAACCATTCCTAATATTCCTCAAGAGGTGGTGAAAGAAGTTCTCTCTATATGCTAGACCAATTCCCGAAATGGAGAAACTCAAAATCTTTATCAATAGCCTTGTTCTAGAGATCAAATACCCACTACAAATGCAAGATCATACATCTTTTGACAAAATGGTACATAATGCAATCAAGATTGAGAAAGTACTTGTCAAGAAAGGAGATATCACACTTCAAAAGGACAAATATGAATATGGATCTAGTTCCAAAGATAAGAACAAAAATTGGAACAAGAACAAAGGCATCATCACAGACAGCGTTGTTGACACTATATGTACCCCATAAAAGTCACCAGCCTACAACCTAACTCTTGGTTCCCAAGCCATTAAAGCTTTAGAACAAAAGTCATCCGAACCATTCCAAAAGAAGCCAGAATACAAATCTTGGGATAAAAAGTGAAAGTTCACTCCTCTTGGAGAATCTTTAGAATCAGCTATGAGTACTCTACTGGCTGATAACATCATCTCTTTGCTAGCAATCCAACAATCTGATCCAGACCCTAAGCCACATTAGTGGAAATAAAATGAATTATGTGATTTCCATCGAGGTAAAGGTCACAAAACTAATCACTTCTTACGATTGAAACACACCATTCAAGATCTAATCGATAGTGGAGACATCATAGTTGACAATCCTAAGAGCAATAATGATCATACAACATTTATAGAACCATTTCTACAACATGGTCAAGGAGTTTCAACTTCTCAGTTTAATATGGGGGCAAAAGTCAATTATGCCTACCCTGGAAATAATGTTGTCATCAATATGGTTGAACCATGTCTCTTTGAAAGTTGCAATGTCATCATAATTGTACAAAGAGAAAGAGATCATTCCTCTGCTAATGCAGTTACTCAATCACAAGCTCAGGCACATTTGAAAGGACAAATCCCAGATTCATCTAATGTCCCTAAGATACCCTTCAATCTTTCATCTGCTTCCAAATAGAAGGTTGCTTCCAAATCTTCCAATCCAAAGGATACAAGGCCTACATCTTATAGCATTGTTCAAAAACTCTAGCACACTAATGCCAAAATCTCCATGTTTGAGTTGCTTCAGATATCTCCAGCTCACAGAGCCATTCTAGAAAAAGCTTTGCTCGGTTTCAATGTTCCTGATGACCTTGATTTAGATAGATTCCAGACTATGGCTGGACATCTTACATCTCCGCAATATATCTCCTTTTTAGAGGAAGATGACAACTCCTTGAGTCACCCACATAATCAGCCTTTGCATATAGAATTCTTGATCCAAAACCATAGAGTCAAACATGTGTTGATAGATGGGGGCGCTGGCCTAAACATTTGTTCTTATAGCTTGATCACACAATTGGGATTTTTAGAGTTGGCTATTGATCCTAGAAATAAAATAACTATCAAAGCCTATGATGAACAAGAAAGATCTTCTAAAGGCACCATTGTCTTACCTATCAGAGTAGGTCCAGTTATCAGAGATACTATATGTCAAGTTCTTGATCTACCTTTGGCTTACAACATTCTTCTAGGGAGACCATGGATACATGAAATGCAAGCTATTCCTTCTACATACCATCAATGTTTGAAGTTTCCTTATGAAGGAGTAGAGGTTACTATCCCCATAGATCTGAATACAACTTGTAATACATTGAAGGAAAGTGTTGATAAGCTTGTTCCCAATAACAAAGAATCTTCTACTGAACAACTAAATGTTGCTTCAACATCCAAAATGGAAGACATTGCTAAAGAGGTCAATATCAAAGAAAATGGGATGGGAGAATATATTATAGAGCCAGTCTTATCTTTGACATCTCTCCCTATCTCATCTAAGTCTTATGAAAAATCTTTGAAATAGTCCAAGCCCGAACCTAAGGAACCTCTTGAAGCATATAAAAAGAATTTTGTGGTAGAACAAGTATCCAAGCAAGAGTTTGAAGAGGATGAGGCTGTGCTATCATGGCTATACAAAGATGAGTCTCAATCCCACAATATTCAAACTAGTGACTCTACAGCACCACAGATCCCTTCTAATTCATACGGTCCAGGAGATAAATTAATAGCTAAGATGGGATATTTAGGTAAAGGACCTCTATGAGTCAAAGGAAAAGGTCTTGAGGCACCTCTTCCACATACTGGTAGAGAAAATAAAGATAAGGTTGGCTTAGGATTTAAGAAGAAACCCTATCACCTCAAGGGAAATTGTTCTCATGTCATAAAATAGATCGCACCAGGAGAACCTCTTCTTAAGAAAGAAGAATTTGAACCATCATATAGTGATTTAGATAGCTCAAAACTCATCCCCTATGAAAAATTTCCTAAAGAGATCAAAGACCTTCTTGATGCAGAAGATGATCCTATCAAAAGAATTAATGTAGTAGAAACACAAGAACCTACTATCAATCAAGAGATAGTTGCAACACAAGAACTAGCTAATCTTGAAAACAATCAAGAAGAGGAAGGTGGTAGTCATTCTGAGATAGATTCTCATGAGTATGAATTCAAATCAAAATCCGAGGGTAACCCTTCTTGGGGTATTCATCCTGACTTTACTCATGTTCTAAGATTTCCTAGAGATCCTGAATCTGAAGATGAATCTAATGACTATGAATGGTGAGTCATTCCAGAACTAGATGAGCTTATCACTGAGAAACATGTTGATTTTATTCACCAATATGCACCTCAACCCAATGTAATTCTAGAGTGAAATGATGAACCTATCGAGTCTGATCCACCTATGGCTGAATTGGACTCCCATGATGACATTGAGCCTATTCACAAATCGAATGTCTTAAGTTGTAATATCACCTTTGAACTCAAGCATCAGTTTAGGACCAATGATGATAGATCTATATTCTAAACACTATCTCCCAATCTTTCCCCACTTTGACTATCCAATATCTAGAACTTATTGATCAAACCTCCACAAATCCGAGCCATGGTATTTATACCTTCCCAAATGACTATGCCCTTGCTTGCTACCTCAATGTAATTGAGCCTATGAGTACTTCCATCAATGAACTGAGCATTAGCATGATGGAGTCGGACATCAAATATCTTAGTCAGAAAAATAAGAATTAAAAGAAAAAGAAAAAGAGTTTTGAGGGTGAAAACCACTTTGTGGCAATCTCAGAACCTACAAAAGTAAAAAGAAAAGATGTATTCGAAGGTGAAAACCTCTCCGAAGTGCCTAAGGATGAGATATTTGATGTCCTTCTAAGTCATTTATAGGATAGCTCTCCAGTTCTAATTGAGCCCACTCAATTTATCAATTTGGGAACAACAGAAGAACCACAGTTAATTCATGTAGCACAATCTTTATCAGAAGAAGAGAAGAAAAAATTTACAACATTCCTAACAAAGAAGAAGATCAACTTTGCATGGAAATATTCAGATATGCCAAGATTGGATCCTAATCTTATAATGCATCATTTATCTATAGCTCCAAATGTCAAACCTGTTAAACAAAAGTTGAGAAAGATGCATCCTCATGTTGCACTCTTGGTAAAAGATGAATTAGAGAAGCTCCTAAAAGTTGGATTCATTTGAGTTATTGACTATGCAGAGTGGATCTCTAATATTGTACCTATTTCTAAATCAGATGGTTCAATCAAAGTTTGCACAGACTTTAGAGATGTGAATAGAGCGTGCCCTAAGGATGATTTTCCACTACCTTACATTGATATGATAGTGGACATGACTGTTGGTTTCGAGATGTATTCCTTAATGGATGGTTTCTCTGGATATAACCAAATAAAAATTTCTCCAGAGGATCAAGAGAAAACTACTTTCACATGTGCATGGGGTACGTTCTGTTGGAATGTCATGCCATTTGGGCTTAAAAATCTTGGTGCTACATATCAAAGAGCCATGACATCTATTTTTCATGACATGATGCATAGGACTATGGAGGATTATGTTGATGATACTTTGGAAAAATCTATGCTTAGGGCTACACATCTAGATGACTTGAGCAAGATACTAGACATAATGGAAAAGTTTAGTCTCCAACTAAATCCTAAGAAGTGTGCTTTTGGTGTCACTTCTAGAAAGCTCTTAGGATACATAGTTTCAAAGAAGGGCATTGAAGTTGATCTAGCTAAAGTCAAGGCTATAATAGAGATGCAACCTCCCAGGAATATTAGTCAAATGTGAACCTTACAAGGGAGGGTACAATCTATCAGAAGATTCATATCACAACTTGCTGATATATCACAACCTTTTACAAAAAAATTACATAAAGGTGTGACCTTTGCATGGAATGAAGAATGTGAGAACAAATTTAACCATATCAAGAAATATCTATCAAATCCACCTATCTTGATGCCTCCTATTCATGGGAAGCTTTTGATCTTATATGTCTCCGCTATAGATACATCACTGGGGACATTGCTAGCACAACATGATGAGAACAAAAAGGAAAGAGCTATATACTATATCAATAGAGCATTGGTTTCATATGAGAAGAACTATTCAATGATTGAGAAGGCTTGTCTAGCTATGATCTTTGCATCACAAAAACTGAGACACTACATGTTAGCTCATACCACACATTTTGTAGCTAAAATTGATCCACTCAAGTACCTACTAAGAAAAGCTTCCCTCACAGGTAGATTAGTTAAATGGGTCATACTCTTAAGTGAATTTGACATTGAATATGTGGAAAGAAAGGCTATCAAAGGATAGGTTATTGCTGATCAATTAGCAGATGCACCTATGATTGATGATACACCAATGCAAATGGAATTTCTAGATGCCTCTATCATGACTCTTTCTTCTAGAGAATGGTAGTTATTCTTTGATGGCTCCTATACACAAAATTGATTTGGAGTAGGCATATTGTTCATAACTCCTCAAGGATACTCAATCCCAAAAGCATTCAAATTAAAGTTTCCTTGCACAAACAATATTGCAGAATATGAAGCCCTTTTGAATGGCATGAAACTAGCAATTGAGTGGAGAGTGATAGAGCTACACATTCATGGATACTTTCAACTTGTTATTCATCAAGTCAATGATGTGTACCAAACTAAAGATGAAAAGCTCATTCCTTACAAGAGAATGGTAGATGATCTTAAGAAATATTTCATATCTATCACATTTGAGAAAATTCCTAGAATGGAGAACAAGGCTGCCAATGTAATGGCAACACTATCTACTTTATTATAGCAGCCTGAACATGAGCTACGCTATGAGTTCCTGGTGGAAGCACTATCTTATCTTGCATATGACTCCCCTGAAACCCACATGATCTACACTGTTGTTGGTCATGATTCATCCCGATACAAAAACCTTTTCTCCTATCTCCAAGACCAAATCATTCCTGATTCCTTTAACTGATTTGAGAAATGAAACCTTATCTGCATTGCATCTCGATATGTCATCATTGGTAATGATCTGTACAAACAAGGTCTAGATGGTATGCTACTTAGATGTTTAGAATAGGAAGAGTCTCAATGTGCATTGGAAGAAGTCCATGAAGGTATATGTGGGTCACACTCGAATGGTTTAACACTAGCTCAAAAAATTATTAGGGCAGGGTACTATTGGCCTAATATGGAAAAAGAGGCTATCAAATTTGCTCAAAATTGTCAAAAGTTTCAAGTTCATGGCAACTTGATTCATGCTCCAGGGAGAGATCTGATTCCTTTTACTACACAATGGCCTTTTCAACAATGGGCTTTTGATCTTATAGGAGCTATCTATCCACACTCTTCTAATGGACATACCCATATAATCACAGCTACATATTATTTTACAAAATGGGTAGAAGCAGTCCCTTTGACACAAGCAATTGGAAAGAAAATATCTAAGTTCATATTGAACTATATCATATGCAGATATGAGATCCCACATTCTATAATCACAGATAATGGGGGACAATTCAAAAACAAAGACCTAGATGATTTATGTGCCAAATTCAAGATTACACAACATTGGTCTTCTATCTACTATCCTCAAGGGAATGGACAAGATGAGGCTTCCAACAAGAATCTATTGAAAATCTTGCACTGTACAGTCAATAAAATAGGAAGAGACTGGCATCTCATGATCAATCTAGCTCTCCGGGCCTACAAAAAAGTATCAAAATGCTCACTAGGGCTACACCTTTTGCTCTAGTTTATGTGTCTGAAGTGGTACTACCTATTGAGGTTGAAATCTCATCACTAAGAATCAGAATGCATGGTCTGGTAACTGATGATGACTATAGAGTGTCTAGGTTGCAAGAACTTGAACTACTAGATGAGCGCAGACAAGTAGCATATGATCATCTCAGAGTATATCAGAAGAGAATGTCTAGAGGCTACAACAAGAAAGTCAGACACAAAGAATTTCAGGTTGGCGATCTAGTCTTGAGAGAGAATCCTAAAAATCAATCACATTGAGAACGCAAGGGGAAGTTTGAACCCAACTGGTTGGGTCCCTTTGTAATCACTACTACTTTTGGCTCTGGTGCCTATCAACTCTCAATGATTGAAGGAGAACAGCTCCAAGAACCAATCAACGTTCTCCATCTGAAGAAATTCTACGCCTAAGGCATTTAGTGTATGGTAAAATATCCTAAAAAATCTTAAAAATTAGAAAAAGTCCTGAAAAAATGAACATCTTGGTGAAAACCTAGCAATAGGCACCTTGATGATTCACAAAAAAAGTAAAAAATATCCAAAAAAAAAAAAAAATTGAAAAAATACAAAATAATGAGAAAAAGAAAAAGTGCATTGGTGAAAACTTGGAAATAGGCGCCTTGGTAGAAAAAATAGAATCTCTACCAAGATGGTGAAAACTTAGCACACGGGGGCCACTTGCTCAAAAAACTCCATCTATCAGTGCAATCTTGGTCTTTCCCAACTTTCAGTTTTGCTTTAGTTTGTACATATCTCCCATTTTTTTTTCAATAAGTCAGTTTGTACACCAATCAAATCAAGCGTCTGTATCCTATCAATGTTCAAAACTTGGGGACAATCAATGTCATATCTTATGGTCTCCAGTATACTTTTTGCATCTACAACAATGCAATCAAACATCAAACTAAAAACAATCTATGCTTTTACATGCTTTTATCTCCTTGTATGCTTACTGATTCGCATTGAGATTTTTGCATATTGTGTCTCTTTGAGCTCTTCGATGATGTCCTTTACAGGATTTAGAGAGTGATGACTAGGGGCATAATATTTTCTTTCTTTTCTACTTGTATGTGAAAATCTAACAACTTTGGAAATTCTAGATTGAAATGGTGTCCGACTATAAGAGCCTCTATCTCGAATTGGATGGCCATGCATACCTCGACCATTGATACCTAGAAAATTCAAGGAAGTTTGATCTAACTACTATCCTTTTGAGTGAGTTCTTTCTCCTACTATGAAATGCGATCTTACCTAAGGATGTGGACAATAAAGGGTCACTATGGGTAATTCACATTGGATTTAGAATGATCTCTTGACTGCTTGATGTGTTTGTAACGCGAGGCATATTCAGGTCATCACGACGTTTATGTTTTGATGCTTATACAAATTGCTATATCAAAATGGACATGATATTCAGGTCATCCTGGAGTTTGTGCCTTGGTGCTTATATCTAATCTGACATTCTGAAAACAAAATCAATATTCATATATCCATGGTTGTTGACTAGTGGGTGTTGTATTGATTCTTGTGCATACAAATCAATATTCATATGTCTATGGTTTCATAACTAGTGGGCATTGTATTGATTTATCTGGTTACCTAAAAGTTCAATGATGATAACAAATTGACATATGATTAGTGACTAGGTCCTAGGTCTTAGGTTGCATTTCATTCAGCATGTCTCTTTGCATTTTGCATGTTTGCATGATCTCATAGTGGTTGGCTAAACTTCAATGCTTAAACAATTCTTCAAATCGCATCTTCAAATCTAACAAGAGCTGAATCTCACACAAAGGTTCCTCTAATGAAACAGTAAGTAGAATCCTTTTTCGGGATCAAAATCAAAATCTGAGATCATTTATATTATTCACTAGTTGCATAATCAACCTTCAATCATCAAAGAAATCTAGTATTCAACTTAACTGATTATCTTACATCAAACTATCAAAATTTCAACTTGGTCACCCATGGTCAACTCATGGTTTTACCTAGTCAAACTTGGTCTCCAGGACCTCTAAATGATGCAGAATGCATTCTCAAATGTGTTTAACCATTTCTCTAATCAATTAACATGCTTCTAAACTATCAATACTGACTTTTCTTGTCAGATTTCAATTTTCATCCCGAGGGGGCATGGTATTGCACATCATTCTAAGTCTGTAAATCTAAATTTTTTTATCTTTCATTAGTAATCAAGACAACAACTACGTCTAGTTGTTGATTCATCAAAATCCCTCATCGCTCAAGGCAAATCTATCATCGCTTGAGGCATATCAGATTCATCAAGATCCATATCAATCTAATATTCTCCTAATCTTATAAATTGTATCAGTTTTTCGTAACCATTGGTTCATTAGTGTTATTTCCTTGGTTCTTCGGTAACTGAAGGGTTTAGATGTGATACCTATGTGATTCTTCTAAGGACAATCGAGTTTGGAATTGGTCACTCACTTCTTCGCAATCATAAGGTTCAGAATCAGGCATTTTGATGCTTTTGTTTCATTGGTTCATCGTTGCTATAGTTAACATTATCTTTCGTCATTCAGGACCCAATATGATCATATATTTCAAATCAATTTCATATCTTTATCAAACACAGACTATCTTTGAACCACTGCACTTCACGCAACATTTCAAAGAGGTGCAAAATGTAATACCCCAAAAATGGGCTATAGGTTCATTAACCTCCTACATCGACATATCGAACAAAATCGACATCAAAGTCCTAACCAAAGGCACATCTGAACATCATCGAATCCTAACTGATTATCATAAATTCTACATTGGGGAATATTCCTAGAAATATTCCTAATTATCATAATTATCTTTGACTTAATAATTATTTGGTGATAAATCTTATTTATCCTAAAGTTTGATTAATTCAATATTCTCAATATTTAATTAATTAGATTTAATTCTGCCACTTAATTGTTTAATTGAAGTTAATTATATTTATTCCTAAATTGTATTATTTAAATTTTGACAATAAATCCAAAATCCTATGAATAATTGATTAAATTCTTGTTTAATTAATTAAAGCAAGTTGTCAATTTTTAATAATATTGTTTTTGAATAAAAGTTGGAAAAATAATTGATTAACCCATAAATCAATTGTTTTATTTTTCAAAATCAGTTAAGTTGGAAATAAATCACCCTATTATTTAATTAATTCATAAATAAAACATGCACAATCACAAAAGCAAACAACTATCAATTATCAATTAAAGCTAAACTCTATTTTGAGTTAAACTCTGCTTTTGCATGTTTTTGTGAGTTAAATATCTTTTATTTAAAAATAACTCAAAAATCAACCTGAGTTATTTGAGTGATTTATGGCTTTCTTCCATGCATCCTCAAAGCCCTAGATTTCTATAAATCAAGGCTCAGCTCTTCACAAATCGTCCACAAGAATTGCATAATCATGCTGCGGAATTGGAGATTGAAGAATCATCTTTGCGAATCCAAGCTTTGTGAGATCAATATTGCATAGTTTTTCATATCATATTAGTTTTCACTTGTTAGATCATTTTAGCATATCAGTTTTTACATATCATAGATTCATATCCATTTTTCATTATCATAATCGCATAGAAAAATTTAAAAAAATAGATTAATTGCATTCAAATCCTTCATTTAGGTGTCATCAAGGTCACTGATCTTGATAACAATCTGAGAACATCATACTCACACCTATTAGAAGGCAGTAAATCACCTAGTTAGTTTAGCTTTCAATTAATTGCATGATTTCATTTTTTCTAACCTGTAATGTTTTACTGAAGTGTTGTGTCTACAGATCAGGTACAAAATTCACACACACGACACACACCTATTGGAGAGATACGGAAAATACTGCATTCTATACAATCAATAGAATTCAATTAAGACTAGGAATAGACAAGACACCCTATGAGATATGGTTTGTGAATGTACCTATAGTGAAATACTTTAGAATCTTTGGAAGCAAGTGCTACATCAATAGAGATGAAGCAATTGGAAAGTTTGATGCAAGAAGTGATGAAGGTATTTTTCTTGGTTACTCTACTAAAAGAAAAGCTTATAGATATTTTAATTTAAGATTGAAGAAGATCATTGAAAGTGCTCATGTTAAGAATGATGAGAAGTTTATGTTTCAAGAAAGATATCATGATTATGCACCTATGATTGAAGAAGAACCTAGAGCTACCACTAGAGAAATAGTTCTTGATGAAATGTTTGATAGCATTTATATATTATTCAATGACCCTAAAACTAGTGAAGAAGAATCATAGAAGTCAAATGAGAGAGTCACAACTAATGTTCCTAAATTCACATCTAGATACCATTCAAAGGAAGCCATCATTGGAGATCAAAATAGTAAAGTCATGACAAGATCAAAAGAAAAGAGATCCATAGCAAATGAAGAGGTATGTTTACTATCATAGATTGAACCCTTAAGTGTTGAAGATGCATGTAATGATTCAGATTGGCATGAAGCAATGAAAGAAGAGATTAATCAAATAATTAAGAATGAAACATGGGAATTGGTCCCTAGGCCTAGTGACAAGAATGTGATTGGAACCAAGTGGATATTCAAAAATAAGATGAATGAAGATGGAATAGTGGTAAGAAACAAAGAAAGACTAGTATGTAAAGGATATGCACAAAGAGAAGGAATTGATTATTCTGATACATTTTCCCCTGTAAGAAGATTGGAAGCCATAAAAAATTTTCTAGCCTATGATACATTAAAATACTTTAAGGTATACCAGATGGATGTTAAGTCATCATTCCTAAATGGAGAGTTGAAAGAAGAAGTCTACATAGAGGAGCCTGAAGGATTTATATTATTAGACAGACCTAAAATGGTATGTAGATTGAAGAAATCCCTCTATGGACTTAAGAAAGCCCCTAGAGCTTGGTATGAAAGACTTGGTGGTTGCTTGACTAAGATTGGATTCAAAAAAGGAGTAGCGGATTGCAACTTATTCATAAGAGAAACATCTGATTGATTTTTGTTGGTTTCTATATTTGTTGATGACATTATCTTTGGTGGTAATGACAAACTTAGTGTTGAATTTTCTAAGAAGATACAAAGAGAATTTGAAATGAGTATGATTGGACGTATCAAGTACTTTTTGGGACTAAATGTGCAACAGACAGACAAAGGTATTTTTATTAATCAATCTAAGTATGTGAAAGAGATATTGAAAAAGTTCAAGATGGATGATTGAAAGCTAGTAAGTACCCCTATGATAACAGGATGCAATCTTTCAAAAGAAGATGATTCAGTAGTAGTAGACATGACCTTGTATAAGTCTATGATTGGTAAACTAAGCTAGACTTGATATTTCCAATGCAGTTGGTATTGTTGGAAGATTTGCAGTAGATCCTAAACAAAGTCATCTCATGGCAGTAAAGAGGATATTTAGATACTTGAAAGGAACTATAGACTATGGTTTATGGTATCCTAATTCATAAAATGTAGAACTTCATGTCTATACAGATGCAGATTGGGCAGGATGCGTGGATGATAGAAGAGTACCTTAGGAGGAGCAGTATTTCTTGGAGATAGGCTTGTCACTTGGATAAATAAGAAGCAAAATTGTATTTCTCAGTCCACATCAAAAGAAGAGTATGTTGCAGCAACATTAAATTTCTCTACAATTGTGTGGATCAAAGAGATGATAAAGGATTTTGGTATTCATATTGATTATCCTATTATTATTCATTGTGATAACACTAGCACTATTAATATGTCAAAGAACCATGTGATGCATGCAAAGAAAAAACACATTGAGATAAAATATCACCTCCTAAGAGATAAAGTAGCAGAGAAAGAAGTAAAGTTGGACTATGTAAGCACAAAATATTAGCTAGCAGACATATTCACAAAGCCTTTACCTAAGGATACATTTGAGTATCTCAGGGAGAAGCTGGGAGTAATTCCCTTCCCTGAATCTGATTAGAGTTTACAGGAGTACATCATTCCTCACTGACTGGTGAATAACTGACTACTCTACTTTAGGAGTAGTACCGGTGCTTAATTATTTGGTGCCCTTTTCCATTGATGTCAAAGGGGGAGTAAGTATATAGTTATCAAAAACAAAATAGTAAGAGGATACAATAGTTGATATTCAGAGCATTCAATAGTAGATGGAAGATTCATCCTCAGGGGAGTTTTGATGAGGAAATAGAGAATGTTATAAAATAATTATAGCAAGGGGGAGTAAGTATTTAGCAAGAAGAAAAAAATAGTAAGAGATGGAGGATTCATCCTTGGGGGAATTTTGTTGAGGAAATGGAGAATATTATAAAATAATTGTACATTTGGAATGGTGGTGTTTTTCATTCTATATGTTTCCATCAATGCCAAAGGGGGAGATTGTTGGAGATTTGCCAGCAAGCCAGAGTGTTGACTGTATGTTTGTCATTGATAACAACATATGGTAAGCAGCATGCATGGAAGCCTGATGGAGAGAGCCTTGAGTATATGTTTCCTAGATATGTTATCAGCATGATATCATAGACGCAGAGGTTGATTCTGAGTGAAGACAGTAATATAGTAGTCTGTATCAGTGAGGGTTCCTAACAGGTCCCAGGAAGAGTTATGTATGTGATTTATAGTATGGTTGTAATGTAGCCTTGCACGTTTATATTTATGTTGAAGACATATGTATGATGCTATGTTCATGGAGGTAGAGTCAGATATGTAGTATATGTTGAGTTATGAAGTCTCTGGTTCACAGTTACAGTTTCCTGAGTTTATTTGGTAGAGCTGACATTGTTTTTATTGTTGTAGTAGTTGCACCTATCATTTTAATATGTGTGCTTGGAATAGTGTTTGGAGAAGAGTTAAGAATGTTAGGTTAAGAACGCATGTTTGGGAAAAAGTGCAAAACTTTGTTGAATTAATGGACAAACTTATTGGTTCCGACCGGAAGGGATCCGGTCAGACTGGGTTCAGCTTGAACTATGTGACACCCACTAGGTGCCATGTGGCATCTCTGTGGCATGAGGGTTTTGGCCGGAACCCTTTCAGCTGAAATGGTTTCGGCCGGAAGGGGTCCGGCCGAACCCCCAAAAATCTATATAAATAAAAAATCCCAATGCGTGGCTCATTTGGTTTGAGCGGCTTTAACATTTTGAGGAGAGCTTAGCGGGTATTTCAGCCGGAAGAGGTAGGCCATTTTTAATTTTTTTTAATTTTAATGTTTGTTTAAAGTTTTTAAAGTTATTTTTAATTTAATATTAAATAATTGTAATTTAAATTAAAAAAATTATTTAATAGTTGTTTTTGTTTATTTAATATTAGTAATTGTAATTTAAATAAAATTGTTAATTTAATAGTTGTTTTTGTTTATTTAATATTAAATAAATGTAATTTAAATAAAAATATTAATTTAATAGTTGTTTTTGTTTATGTAGTTTTATTTTTTATTTTATTTTTGGCAAAAAAGAATTATTTATATTAATAATAATCTGGTTCAAAAGGCTCCCGGAGAAAGAACCAGTAAAGAAAACTCTGTTCGTTACCCATATATATACAAAAAAGGGCAAAACCTTGCTCCAAGAAGATTTAGTAGCCTACCCAAAAACCCACAGAGTCAGAGCACGACCTGTTAGCAATTACAAAAAAAAAACCCTCAACCCCAAAGGCAGAACATATCCGCATTACAATATATTTCGAAGCCCTTTTGAAGACAACCTGCCTATATGTGGGCCAAAAAACAAATAATTAAACCCTCCCTAACTAAAACCCCATTACATTGTTCATATCTTTTATAGATATACTGTATTTACAAAGAGAATTTGGCTGGCATATTAGAAGAATGACAGGAGCCAAATAATATACAATGAAACCAACAAAATGCCAAAATTTGCCTTATGAAGCCGTGAAAGGAAATTGAACCGAAAGGGCTGAAGAAAACATCTCCATAAAGTCGTATAAATTATCCAATGAAGCACAAAGAACCTCCTGCAAAACACTATGTGAGGGAAAAAACAAGACTATTATTGCACCAAAAAGCATGAAAAACCATCATTGATCATGTCTCCCAAAACTAGGATTTGAAGGTGGAGATAGAAACAAAGAACTCCAGAGACGGTTTGCATGAGAGATAAGAGAATCCTCTGAGGCACGTGGTGATAACAAAGCATGATCAGATGAAGGAGGAACCAGGAGATGAACAAGGGAAGAACATGAGCCAAAAGACAATGGAGCCAAAGAATATGTAGCAACCTCCAAAGAACCTGAATTAGCCATAGGAGAGATACCACCCAACACAGAAGAGACCAAATTCAAATTTGAAGACTGGGCATGAGACAATATAGCAAGAAGGGCATACATTTTGACAAAAGCCTTTCCTTTGTGACCTACATCAAAGGGGGTTCTATTCAAGAGATGGTCAAGAGGCATGATAGAATTTTCTGAAATACAACCTTTAACCATAGCCAAAAGCATGACATATTTGTCAGAATTAAATAGAAGATGCCAAGGAAATATACCTCCAATGTAAGCTTCTTGAAGCCAAAAGTTATACTTTTGGACTACAAGTAGTAAACCATTATCCTGTAGATTACACGACCGAATAGACCAATTTGCAATAGCAACTAACAAAGTCCATGACTGAGACAAATCTAATATATTGGAACAAAAGAATGAAACAATTTGAGATGGATAGATAATTCTTTGGAAATGCAGAGATAAAACAAAATCACCAATCAGTCTCTTAATACTTCGAGCACACTTTGAGCAATGAATAACAAACATAGATGCAAGGGCATCATCAAAAATGATACCATCAAGTGACACTTCCAGATGAGGAATAGACAATCAAACCCGAAGATTCAATGGTCTAAACTCATCAATGTATCTATGTAACGCCATGGAAGCAATACCAGTAACCAACACTATATTATCAATGAAAATATCAGGTAATTGAAATGGAACCAAGATTGATAATATAGCACAAGTAGCCATCATGAGGACCTTTCCCCATACACAGAAATAAATGAAATATGTATGAGCCATAAAATTCCACACATGTTTAATCAATACTTGACAAGGCCCTTACAAAAGATGAGAAGATTATCTCATGCGAACCAAATCATGCAGAGAGCACTTCGCACCAAAAATAAATAGGAAGTAGTATTGAAATGAAATGCTACACATGCGGAGGGAGAATGTTACAAGTACATGACAATCATAGAAAAACATGTAAAAGGATAGCATGATGAAATATGAGTGATGGCGCAATATGCCCGCCGATACATAGTAGCAACATTGAAGTAAAGAAATGAGGAATAGTTAGGGGGAATAAGTATATAAAGGGAAATTAAGGTGAGTTGAACTTTATTAAGTTAAAAATAGATGGGTGAGTGTTTGGAGATATAGGGGGAGAAGGGTAAACAAACTTAGAACCTTCAGCTCCAAAGTTGGCTAACAAATCTGCAAAATAGTTTCCTTCTCTGTAGGTATGAGTTAGAAAATAATCCAAAAATGAATCTAAAAGAGACCAAATTTTAGATAATACATAAAGGATGCACCTTGAATATGCAACTCTCCTAACACATGCATTGATAATAACTGATGAATCACCTTCTACATGTAAATATTGGATATTTAACTTCTTAGCATTAGATAATCCATATAATAGTGCCAAAGCTTCTACCAAATTGTTGGTTCCTGAAGGGATGGGACTAGCCTCAAAATAAAAACTGATCCCCTATGGTCACAAAGAACAAAGCCAATCCTTAACTTACCTGGGTTACCTTTAGAGGACCCATCAAAATTAAGTTTAATATACCCATTTTGGGGGGGCGGGGGGGGGGGGGGGGACCATCTAGTTAAGGATCTAACATTATTTTTATCTTTTAGACATAAGGTGAAAGGGAGAGGAGGAAACACTAACCCCTACCAATTCTTAGCAACAAATTTATCCCAAAAAGAAAATCCCTGATTACCTTTGAATTTCCATGTATAAGCATTAGTAACCTCAACAATGGAATGCTGAATTCTTTTAAGAACATCATCACTGTTCGATGGTGAATTTCTAAAAATCCTTTTGTTTCTCTCCCACCAGATGGCCTAGATCACTAGAGAAGGTGAACACAGCCAGATAGATGTGAACATGGATTTGGTAAAAAATATGGCCAAGATTGCAACAAATCCCAGATAGTCATAGGGAGTGGCATAGGGAAAATCAACTTATTTAAAATGAATAGCCAACATTCTTGAGAAAAATAATAGTTAAGAAATAGGCGATCAATAGTTTCTTGCTCCTGATTACACAAAACACAAGGAAAAACATTTGAAATATTTAGTCTAGCTAACCTGTCACTAGTGAGGACCCATTTTTTTAGAACAAGCCAAGAGAAATAACCAGCCTTGGGAAGAACTGACTTCTGCCAACAAAAAACAAAGGCCCTTTGCCTTGAGCTATTATTCTGATTAGTCTGAATTTTTTCATATCCCAATTTAATTGTATAATTACCATTTGGAGATGAAGCCCAGAAGAGGTGATCAGGGGATTTAGAAAGAAAAATAATTTGAGAAGAGAGAAATTGATTTGCAACAATAGCTTCCTGGGAAGAAATTGGGAGAGTGGAGAAGTCAATCCATCTTACTAACCCTGTGTGAATTGAAACTGTAGACACATAAGAAGAGAAATTAGACCCCCACATAGTAGAGGCAACTTCCTAGATGTTTAAAAAGGGTTGAAGAGTGCATAAAGGTGGTAAACCATTCCATGAATCAAGCCAAAAGTTAATTGATTCACCATTATGAACTTCCCATGAAATAGAGGAAGTAATGGCATATCTCGCTTTCATCATAAACTTCCAAATGGTTGATCCTTTTGGAGGATCTAGAATAGAAATGACTATAGAAGAATCTAAATTATCAAGATATTTCTCTTGCATTAAGCGACACCACTTAATATTGGGTTGACAAAACAATTTCCATACCAATTTTCCCCCAAAGGCTAAGTTCTGAGATGACAAGTTATGAAGGCCCACTCCACTAGTAGATAAAGAGGAAGTCATATCTGAGAGGGAAACAAGTGGAATTTTCTTTTTACCAGTCATATTTGCAGTCCAAAGGAAATCCCTAATTAATTTTTCAATCTGACATATCACTTATTTTGGGGCTTGAAGAACCAAAAAATAATAATTGGGAATAGCTGATAAAACAATTTTGATTAACAAAATTCTCCCAGACAAGGAAAGCCATCTTGCTTTCCATGCCAGAACCCTTGACTTAATACAAGAAATAACTACCTGCCAATATAGTGATTTATTAGAACCCAAAAAGAAAGGTACTCCTAAATAAGTAGAGGGAAAGTCATCCACAGGAAACCCAAAGATATCAACAATCCTATGAGCTAATGACTATTGAACATTAAAAATGTATATCTTTGATTTTTTACTATTAACTTTTTGACCAAATGCTAAACAATATACATCTAAGACTTTCTTGACTTGTTTGGCCTCCTCTATAAAAGCTTTACCAAAAAGAAATGTGTCATCAGCAAATAAAGAGTGTGTAACTGAAATAGAAGTGTGTGGAATGAGGATACCATGCCACAAGTTTGTAGCATGAGATGCAATAATAGCTCGACTAAGGGCCTTAGCCATTATTATAAACAAAAAGGGGGACAGAGGGTCACCTTTCCTTACACCCTGAGAAGATGAAAAGAAACCAGTAGGTGCTCCATTAATTATTATGAAGAAATGAGTACTAGCTATGCAAGCCTTAATCCATCTACACCACTTTTTTGAAAAACCAAATCTTGACAGAACTTCTAATAAAAAAGACCAACTAACCCTATCATATGCCTTCATCACATCCAATTTAACAACAAAAGAGGGAATGGAGTGTGAATTTATTGAGTGTAAGGTTTCATGAGCCAGAACAACCCCATCTGTTGTATCTCTACCAGGAACAAAACCCCCTGCTCATGAGAAATGATTCTTAGGATAATATTCTGAAGTCACAAATAAATGGATTTTGTAATGATTTTATAAATTGTATTACAAAGAGAGATAGGACAGAAGTCAGGAAAAGTTTGAGGATCATTCACTTTCAGGATAAGCACAATGTTTGTAGTGTTGAAACACTTTAACATAGTTGAATTCTTCCTAGACTCTTCTAAGACATCTAGTAAATCCAAAGCAATAACATCCCAGATCTTCTGAAAGAAGAGACCTGTAAACCCATCTAGACCAAGAGCCTTGTCAAGAGATAAAGAAAAGACTATTTTTCTAACTTCCAGCAAGGTAAAGGGAGCCATTAAGAGCAGATTGTCCTAGGGTGTAATAGAAGAAGAAATATGTTGAAGAATATCATTAGAATTATCAATATCTAGTGCCGAAGACATAGGGGGAGACAACAATTTTGAAAATAACCTAACTCCTTGCAGCTCTATTTCTTTTGCATCAGTTAATATATTGCCATGATCATCCTTTATTGAGAAAATTGATTTTGCTGCCTTCTTATGCTTAGTAGATGCATGAAAAAACTTAGTTTTTTGATCACCTAATTGTAGCCATAGCTCATGAGACTTTTGTCTCCAATATTCTTCCTCTCATGTGCATAACTCAGCCCACTCCAACTGAAGTGCTTTTTGCACTTCATAAGACTGTGGATCCAATCCATTGACAATAATATGTTGATTGATTTCAGACAAATCCTTCTCTATCTTTTGTTTTTGCTCAAAGATATTCTTAAAAACATTAATATTCCAAGCCTTGATTAGGTTCTTAACTTACTATAATTTTTTGAAAAATTGGAACATCTTAGTTCCATTTTCATGAGGTGTAGATTGCCACCATTGCTTCAAAAGGGAGTGGAAAAGAGAATGCCTAAACCAGACTGATTCAAATTTAAAAGAAGAGTTTTGAGCAAACAAGGATGAATTAGGAGATTCAATGTGTAACTGAATAGGAAAATGGTCAGAATCAGAAAAAGACAAGATTTGTGATGTTAAGAGAAAATATTCCAATTTCCAAAGATAAGATCCGAAAAACCTATCTAACCTAACCGCTATCTGAAGAAAACTAGATCGACTGTTTGTCCAAGTATAAGAACCATTTGAAGGTGTAATATCAAGAAGATCATTATCTACTACAAAATTATTAAAATCAAAGACCACTCGATTAGGAGGATTAATTCCTCCCTTTTTATCATTTGGGCTCAAAGTAGCATTAAAATCTCCATCAAGAAGAAATTTGGAGGACAGGAATTGTTGAAGTGCATTAGTTAGATCTTGCCAAAGAAGTAACTTAGCAGGGGTAGCCATGGGCCCATATAAATTAATTAGAAGGAAAGACAATGAAAATTTCTTAATACTCAATAGCTTCCAATTCATATCTGATTGAAGAGGGAATACTGAAATAGTCTTGGGATTCCATAAGGCTGCCAATCCTCCAGAGGCTCTAATTGCTGGAACAGAGGAAATTTCCCACAAACTCCACCTCTTTACTGAAGAATTAAAACTATCCAAAGACATCTTAGTTTCTTGGAGTAGAATAATATCACATTGCAAAGAATCAAGCCTTTGCTTAATTCTATTTCTCTTGTCAGGGGCATTAATGCCCCTGAAATTCCATGAAAGGATTCTCATTGTGGACAAGGAGAACACTTAGTTCTCCTTGTCAAACATCTTTTTGAAAAAAAAATTTTATCCAGCATGGATTGAACACCCACCTCAATTTCCTCCAAGGCTTTAGTCAATTTAGACTTCCTACCTCTTTTTTTAGGCGTTTGAGTAATCATCTTTGGGGATAATGGAGTCTGAAAAATGGAAGCTTTGATTGGACAAAAAGGCACAGAATCCAAATTCAAAGAACAATCATCAAAATTTGCAAATTGGCAATTGTCTGAAGACAGAGTAGGAGTGGAGTTAACATCATCTTGATTTGTTGAAATAGGAAAATCCAATAAGGGATCATCATGAGTATCTTGGCATTATAAAAACATAGAAGTATTATTAGTTACAGCTGAGATAACTTCTTTGGTTATTAAATTAGTATGGTCCAAAGTTAGTTTGTGAAACTTAAGTGGATCTCCTAAAAACATCAGCTTATTAACTATGATTTCCATGAAAGAAGAATCTACATTCTTTGGGTGAGATTCGGGTAGCGAGAAAGATTGCGGATACATTAGTACTTTTGAAAAATAAACCACATTATAAATAGAAGCAATAACTAGTAGATGCCACCTTAGCATGCTAACAAAAGAGCAAATACAATCAAATGCCAAAGTCGACGGCTGATAAAAAGGAACTACCTGTCATTATGAAATTGATTCATCATTTAAGTCATGAAATTGAGACAAACCCTCAGTATTTGAAGATGCAATAGGGACCTCCCCTGAGGGAAAAAATTCATTATCACTTGGAACATTAACACATGGAATTCCTTTATTTGTCACCTTTGAGCATTTAGCTGGGAAAGAAGTGAGGTCCTCACAAACAATCAAATTTGAACTGTTAGGATCTTTGCACTGATTCGTAAAATGGCCCAATAAATTAGCATAGAGCAAAACTGTCTCAGCCTCTTGAATAAAAAATTTCTGATGCCAAGAACCCCATTTTGATTGAAATTCAATTCCTTCAGGGAAAGGTTTGGAAGTGTCTAACATAAGACAAACATGAATAGACCTATGTAAATGCTGAAAAGGAAGCAAATCATGACGGACAAAAGACCCAACTTTATTCACAATGATTTCAATAATATCAGTATCCCTATATTCAATTGGCAGGGCAGGCATTTCTATCTAATAAGGAATTAGGGCACAAGCCAAATCATCCATTTTAAAATTCAGACACCAAGCTATCAAAGAAACACCAAAACCCTTACAAAACCAAAACTTAGAACAAAGAACATTATTATGTGCAGACAACAATGAGAAAATAGCCACAAAAATTGGTAGCATGATCCATATAGAATACATCACATAAACCTGACCAATTCTCAAAAGCCCAACTTTGAAAGTCTAAAATAGGAATGAACAAACAAATCTTTCCAATTAGGGCATTTTCCTACATGTGGGAAATTTGTGGTGCTAACAACCCATCTTCTAAAAATATCACCGACTCAAAATTACCCACCTGATTCAAAGCTTTATGACAATGTTTCAAAAAAAGTGTACCTTCTTGACAAAGATTCTTACCTGGAGGTGATTTGAACTGTGCCAAAGATCCATCATGGGTAAATGGAGGAGTATCCAAAATGCCCTTGTAAACATAGTCTTTGGAATAGGAAACCCTAGATTTTGAGAATGGTCGTTTGCGCAAAGGCGGTGGATGCAAGTGAACAAGAATATTGTTTGGAGAAGAAACAAAGAAGGGAGGTTGGAGAAGCAAGGAATTGGGCCAAGAAACAAAAGAAGGGGCCTTAGGGTCAAAGTCCCCAATGTGAAAACCCTTTTCATCAGAAATAGGAATTGGTAAAAGAGGACCCGAACTGATATCAAAGGATGGCCGAAGACGAGGTTCCTGAGAGGAAAAAGGAGGAATCAAATTTCTTCTTCCAAATCTGGTAGAGGAACCATTATTCTGAAAACTATGAAATTGGATTTGAGGGTTACCGTTTCGTAGATATTTTGATTTTTGAAAGGATGATGAAGGCTGCTGAAACCCACCATTTGCTCCCACACATGTACCTTGAAACCCAGATTGAAACCCTGGCCTGAATGCATCAACTCCTTGCTTCCCAAGCCTTTGTTGCTTACCCTGCCACATATGGTACACCTGCTAATGCTGCTAATTATTTTTGCTCCTCATTTTCGCTCGCTTGAAATTTTTTCAAGAGAGTGGAATTAGTTTTATTATTTTAATTGTAGAAATTAAATAATATGATTTTATATAGATTTAATTATTTAATTAATATAATATTTTTTTCAGTTAATAAAATGTGTTAGTTATTTAATTAATTTATTTTTATTAGATATGTTTTAAAATATTATAAAAATGTTACAAAACATTAGGAGAACATATATAAATTATTAGAAACATGATATTAAAACATTCAAACCAACATAAAAATTAACATTAAATAAACATGAACCCTAACTAGAAACCTAATTTACAAAAAAATCCCTTAACATAATTAAAAAATAAACCTTAATATGAAATGTACATGAACCTTAACATGAAACTAGAAGATGAAGCAACATAAGCTCTAATAGCAGAAACTAGCATAAACTTTCTCTCTCTGACCAATTAAGACCTAACATGAAATTAACAAGACATAATAGGACCTTTTAAGAGCTAATAAAACCTAATAAGACCCTTAACATCTAATAGGACTCTTAACATGATTAATATTTCATATTAAACTCTAACACTAGAAACTAACATAAACAAAAATTCTAGAAACCAATTATGACCTAATACCTAACCAATTAAGACCTAACAAGTGACTAATATTTGACCAATTAGGACCTATTAATATAGAAATTAAGACTTTAACATGTGACTAATATGACTAATAACACCTAAATTGATTAATATTACCTAATAAGACCTAATACCTACTAATAAGACCTAATAGTCCACCCTCAAGAACTAATAGGACCTATACTTGACCAATTAGGACCAATATGACCTATTAAGACCTAATAGTCCTACCAATCAAGACCTAACATGTGACTAATACTTGACCAATTAGGACCTATTAATTTACCAATTAAGACTAATTAAGACTTAACATGTGACTAATATGACCAATTAAGACAGGTAACACTATTCATACGACCCCTTAAGACTTAATAAGATTAATACGACATAAACAACATAAACAAAAATTCTAGAAACCAATTAAGACCTATTAAACTCTAACACTAGAAACTAACATAAACAAAAATTCTAGAAACCAATTAAGACCTAATACCTAACCAATTAAGACCTAACAAGTGACAAATATTTAACCAATTAGGACCTATTAATTGACCAATTAAGACTTAACATGTGACTAATATGACTAATAACACCTAAACTGATTAATACGACCTAATAAGACCTAATACCTACTAATAAGACCTAATAGTCCACCCTTAAGAACTAACAGGACCTATACTTGGGTATGTGCAAGATCATGAGGGGCCAAAAAGTGGCGATGTCAGTTCAAAACTTTGACAATGTAGTTGATGACTTTTTTTTCACCCGAATTTGATAAAATGAAAATAGCATCTTAAGGAGATTATCAGCTTTCTATCGATATAATTCCTATCAAATTTTGAATTTGGTAAGTAATTATTAGTTATTTTCTAATTGAGCTACCTCTAAAGTGTTGATTTATATACTGATTGAAAAATGACTATAACTTTCAGACGGTATAACATTTTTGAAATCCAAAAAATGCGTCACATTCTATGCTTCACCTACTATAAGGAAAAATAAATAAATTTTGAATTTTGTAAAGTTTTGAATGAGTTAAGGTGGTCAGACATGGGAGTTTTTTTATTCTAAAAATGTTGTAGCAAAAAATTCATAATTAATTATTTTTTTGGAATAAAATTACAAAAAAATATGCGTCTCTAAGCATCAGTCTACTACTCATATATAAAATCTTATAATAAAATATTATCATTTCATTATGATTAAGGTGGTCAGACATACACCTACTTCTTATTTTTTTCCTGAAATTTTTGTACTGTTGCATTGAAATCTATACTTTTCACCAATCATACTAACTTTTTCTCAAAAAAGGCCTAGTAGTTTATAAACTACATTCAATTTTCTATAGATTCTATTCTTACAACTTTTTGATATTAGGTTCATAGCTAGTTGGAATTTTCACGTCAAGTTGACTAATCTTGATTTGCTGATTTTTCATTGCCACTTAAGGGCATAGTTTGGCCCCTCATGATCTTGCACATACCCACTTGACCAATTAGGTCCAATATGACCTACTAAGACCTAATAGTCCTACCAATTAAGACCTAACATGTGACTAATACTTGACCAATTAGGACCTATTAATTGACCAATTAAGACTAATTAATACTTAACATGTGAGTAATATGACCAATTAAGATAGGTAACATGATTAATATGACCCCTTAAGACTTAATAGGATTAATATGTTTATTAAATTTGTATGTACATCTATATATAGATTTCATTTTTAAACTAGATGATCTTAAATTTGTAATATATGTATGTTTAAATTTGTAGTTCATGTATGTGTTTAAATTTGTAACATGTACTAATAACACCTAAACTCATTAATATGACCTACTAAGACCTAATAGTCCTACCAATTAAGACCTAACATGTGACTAATAATTGAACAATTAGGACCTATTAATTGACCAATTAAGACTAATTAATACTTAACATGTGACTGATATGACCAATTAAGATAGGTAACATGATTAATATGACCCCTTAAGACTTAATAGGATTAATATGTTTATTAAATTTGTATGTACATGTATATATAGATTTCATATATATATATATATATATATATATATATATATATATATATATATATATATATATATATATATATATATATATATATATATATATATATATATATATATATATATATATATATATATATATATATATATATATATATATATATATATATATATATATATATCATTTTCAAACTAGATGATCTTAAATTTGTAACATGTATCTTTCTTAAATTTCTATGTACATGTGTAAAGATCTATATATATTCTTGTTTATCTATTACATGGCATCGGGTAGAGGGTCAGTAGATTTAGGAGAGCCTAGTGTACATGCGGGGGGGGGGGGGGGGGGGGGTGGGGGGGGATGGTAGTGTTAGTGTTAGTGGTAGTGGTAGTGGTTGCTCCTCAGATAGATCAGCTGATACAATAGAGGCTAGAGATAATCTATTTGTGGATACTATTAACAGATTGAGACAAGCATTACATGTTTTGGATCAGACCTTAGCTTCATCCACCACCATTCCCAATAGAGATAGAGTGAACATTATTAGAGATTATTTGTTACGTATGATTGACACAGTTCAATCATACAACTTGTATGATACTATCATCATTGATAGATTCTATACTTCTTTGTCTCCCAGTGTTACTAGCACCGTGAAGTATAAGGAGATTGATACAGTTGTTTCCACCCCTATGGTGAAGACCATGTTTCCTCATTATCAAGTCATGAGTAAGGTGAGAGGGTACATGGTGATGAGATGTGAGGATGACCTGGTGGGACCATTTATATATCCTCGATGGTTGGCTTCTCATCACAGGTGGCCCTAGAAGGATGAGCTGCCACTATATTTATGCAAAGAATTATTTACAGAATTTCATTTGCAACTTGATGTTGATTATATAGATTATCCTGATTATGTTGGGTAGGGGATAGGGAGATTATCTAACAGGTTCAAAGTTCCTGATGCCCTTGTGCCTGCTAATAAGTGGGCAAGGTCATACCAAAAGGTTTGGAAATGGTAGGAGCAAGTGTGCTAGATGACAGGATGAGGAGGGATGTTTATTCTAGTATAGCGAGTATCACCACATAGGTTCAGGAGATGTCCTCTGATCATGTGGGGAGATACATGTTACGTTCTCATTCCAACATTCCTCCACCTGCACAAGATGTATCCTCTAGTGGTGATCTATATTATATAGTCGACATACCATCTCCCCTTGAGGTTACACCTATATCAGATATGGACCATTTGTGATGTACGAGCACATTATTATCCAGTGATCTACTTTGTTCATATCAGACCATACAGATGCTCAATGGGATTTCACTTAGAGAGGTTCCATCATTTGTAAGGACCGATCTTAGTACTGGATTAGGTTCTTAGTAGATTGCACCACCGATAGGTCCTTAGCATATTGCACCACTAACTGGTCCTTAGAAGACTACACAAGCACCTATAGCTCCTCCATAGACTGTACCAAATTTAGCTCATCATCAGACCATGCAGGCCACTTCATCACATCCAGGTTGTCAACTTTTTACTACATTGCTTACAGATGATGGGATTGATCATGCGGCTATATCATTACAATCATCAGATTTGAGCACTTTCAGGAGAGCATTAGAGGCTACTATGGTATATATAATTAAATTTTAATTTTATTTATTTAATCTTACACATATATTTGAAATTTGATTAATATATGTTATATATATGTGTACTCCAGGAGGTTATTGATGAGGATGCTACACCATATGGAGATTTACAAACTCCACGTGATCCTATTCATCATGATACACAGGTACATTGAGATGTTTGTTCAAAAAAATAATTTTTTATGATCATAAGTATTTAAAATTTATTATGCATGTATGTATGCATGACATATTTTGTTTATTGTACACAGACATCAGGAGGAGGTGCACCGGCATCAGGTCACAGGTTAGGACATGGCCCTAGTTGAGTGACCATGTTATTTTAGATATTTCATGTGACATTTCATATATACATGCTATAACATTTCATAGATATTTCATTTTAGACATTTCATATATACATGTAGATATTTTAGTCATTTCATATATGTACATGGTATATGGTTGTGTGTTATTTCATATTTTATACATTACATTACATATTTCTGACATTACATGTTACATGGTATATGGTTGTGTGTTATTTCATCTTTTAGACTTATTTTTATACATGTTATGTATACATTATGTTATGCCATGTACTAATGTTATTTTAAATATTTCTAACAATTAAGTAATCTAACTAATGTCATATAAGTAAAAAATAATTAAATAAGTAACTAACTAATGTCTTAAGGTGAGGTAATTAATCAAAGCATACATTAATTAAGTAAGTAACTACTTAACTAACAATTACCAATTAATTAAGTAACATAATTAAATAATCTAACTACCATAATTAGGTAATCTAACATAATTAACAGACTAACAATTAGGACAATTAATTAAGTAGGTAACTAACATAATTAGGTTATCTAACTAACTAACATAATTAGGTAACTAACATAATTAAGTAACTAACTAACTAATGTCTTAAGGGGAGGTCTTAAGGAGAGGTAATGCATGAAAGCATATAATTAATTTTAAGTAACTATCATAATTAACTAAAGCATAACTACCAAAAGTATTAATCAAAGCATACATTTAATTAACTAACTAATTAATCAAAGCATACAATTAATTAACTAACATACATACATAAAAACATACAATATATATGAGTTCAAACATGAAACTTCAAACTATAGAGTTCAAATATGAAAGTACAAGAGCTATAGAAGGAAGTTTATTCTAAAGCTTATAGAGTTCTAGAGCTCCTCATACATATAGTCTAGATCCTCTCTATCTTTTATTATCTCCAAAAAAATTTCATGTTCTTCAATAGACAACCTCCACTTCTGATTGAAAATGTCCTCTTTTTTGCAATGCCTCGAATTGCAACTTTGTTTCTATAACCAAGTGACTATAATGTAGAACTTTTTTGCCACACATGTATTCAATAAATTGAACACCATTTATGTCGACCTTTATTTGCTGATAATAGGTTCCTTCAATAAAAACTGAACCAGTTGGATATGTCTGTTCATCATCATCTATAGTTTGTTCTATCAACTTGTATTTTTCTTTCGTGCATCTTAGTAGATTATAATCTACACTTTCTGCATTGTCAGGATCCACAACTACAACAAAAATATCACCTATACAAATGGATTTTATTAAAATTAAACATCACTTATATGATAAATTAAAATTAAATAAAAGAACATGCATGTGCATGCACCTATAACAACTGAATCAGAAACACGCTCATAATTAGATGAATATATAGGATCATGAATGTTTATGTCAATGTCATCATCTTCATAAGGAGACATTCTGATTAACTCCTTCATATCCCATCGTGAAATATATCCATTTGCAATATTCTCACATTGACTCAATGGATTGTCCTCAATGCAGTGAGCACAAAAACATGATTTTTCTCTTACTTCAATCAAAAGAGGCTTGTGTGATCCTGTAGTGATCAATTGATATAAACTTCTAATACCAACAATTCTTTGACAATTGTAAGGATCAGATCGGTCTATATCTGTTACAAATATGAAATGAAAGTTGCACATTTTTAGATCAACAATTATGAAAAGATAGACATGAACACGAAATCAAAATTTAAAATTTAAAATTTTACAACAAAATATAAATTACCTTTCACTTCCCAAAAATAACATTTGTTGTATTTGGTGTCCCCAGGAGCAAAATGACTTTGACACCATTCAACAATTTTCTTTGAATTCTCTATCACATTACCTGTACATTTTTGAATTATCAGTTTAAAGAAAATGGATCTAAGCTAAAATTATATTATTTGAAATATATATATATATATATATATATATATATATATATATATATATATATATATATATATATATATATATATATATATATATTGAACATGATTTGTACCTATAAGTTCATGTTGGTGAAGTGCATGCTTCACACATGCTCCTGCTCCATCATTCTCTCCTTTCCCATGCCTACTTTCAAAGAAGTTTCACAAAAACTTAACATTGCATCTAGCATGTTGCATGGCTAGCCAATTAAAGGCTTTTGCAGATTTAAATTGTCCTGCAAAATTAACTTGTACATGCATACATACATGTCATACTTTAATAATTTAACAAATAATTAAATGACAATGAAAATAAATTGAAGTATCTATACACATACTTTCACAAACATCAGACCAAATCCAATGTTGTGAAGCCTTTATCCCTCGATTCACGATATCTTCAAAAAACATTTCAAAACAATGAGCCACATAGCTCCTATCATGAACCTTATCATCACTGATATAGAAATGAGCCTCCTTGATGATAATGCGTTCATTTGGATCGAGACTTTCTCCCTCATCCAAATCATATTGTGCATGTCTATAGGTCACTTGCACAAATATTGCAACCTGATCAAAATGATAATATTGAGCTTGAAGCTCTTTTTGAGGGGAAAATGTATAGTTCTCAGAGAAATCTACAATTGAAAGAATACAACCAGGTGGAAAACAATCTTTGGAATCATGAAACTTTTTAGCTTGCTATCATGCACCATGACAATGTTGGATATGTGGATAAATTAGAGTACAAAATCTGGTCATAAACTCAAGGTAGGGCAATTCACTCTCCTTTAATACAATTTTTTTGGATTCATCTCTGCTCTTTGTTCAATATGTCTCATATTAAAATCTTTTCCACAAAACTGGTGTTGAAACATTAATATTATCAATTTACAATGGAAATTTATGCAAATCTCCACAATCACTACATGCATTCTTTATACACTATACTTTGAACTCATCTAAATATTCTAATTTATCACATAAAATAGACTTCACAAATTGTGTTGTACTTGCAGGGATGACCATATTTGAATCAAGAACTTCCATAACTTTTTTATATGATTACAACTATAGATGAAACTCAAGATGATTTTGACAACAAAAATTTTCACAAACCTTATTTATGCGTACAAAGCAAGGGTGCAACCTCTCAAACATTCTTTGACATATTTTCACATCTAAAAATTCTTTCTTTAATGCTTCAAATAATTCACTTTGTGTTGTATCTATAAAATGTTTTGGATGTGCAGTTTTCATACCAGTCTCTTCATCTTTCATCTGTATTGTATCCCTTCTATTAGAAGAAACATGAGAGTGAGCGGTCCAATATTCAATGACTAGTTTTTTTGCATCTTCAGAAATTTTGTCTTTTCGAGGAAGCCTACAAATATTTACCCATTTTTTTTCAATGTTTTCATCTAACATATTTCTCTTCCTGATATATCTTTGAATAGTTTTTCTAGATACATTCAGTAAATCAAAAATTGCATGCACTTGTTTTCTCTGTGTTAACCTCCTACTAGATAAAGTAGTCACAATTGCTCTACGTGCAACACTTAAATCAGCTCCTCGACTTGAGTTATTAATTTTTTTCAATGCATCTTGCAAATTTTGAACTATTGTTCGAGTTACATTGTCTCCAGAGTTTTTCTTGTTGTCAACACCCAACAACTCCAAAACATGAGTCATTTTTTTTTTCTAAATAACCTAACAAATAATTTAGCTCTTGCAACCATACTTTTATTTTCAAAATATTCATCCCAAAGTTTTTTGCAATGAGTTTTAATTGTACTTTCAGATAACATTTCTTCAAATGAAATTTGACTGAAAAGTGAATCCTCATTCATCTCCATCAAATTTCCCATGGCAAAAGATATATTTCCACCTCTAGAACTACCAATTTGCTCCCCTGCTTGAATTGCATCTTCTTGAATATCAATAGGTTCTTCCTGAACTTCAACATGTTGATCTTGATTATGTTTTGTATGATATTTTTTGTCATCCTTTATTCAATCATATATTCTTAATCTATTCCTTTTATTCCCCATTGCAAAAACTATTTAGATTAAAAAATATAAAAGAATCACTTAACTTGAAAAACTCACACATTTCTATAAAAGCTTACGCTCAATAGAAACCAAAATATATACATATTTATCATTCAAAAAATCACAACAATCTAATCTTGCAAAATTTCTTAAGGACTATTGGGGATTTTTCTTGTATGAATCAAATGTTTGAATGATTACTTGAAACTATGCTTCTTGAAACTAATTCAAACAAGAGAAAGACCTAATTGTTGAGGATTAGATAGGATCCTCCTTTTTTGAGCTCAACATAATCAGGTAGGTATTACCTTTCAATTATTACTGATTACACAGTATTATATAAGTGGACCCCGATTTTCTATTAATCCTTCTAATGAATCAATCTATAAAATACTCTGCATATGACCAAAATCAACTTGATGTAGAACTTAACCAAGAAAAATACGATTGCAAATACAACAAGAATCAATGATTTAAGGATTCTCATCCTTCTTCCTTTTAAGGAGGGGAAACCTAAATGATTCTCTCTTCAAGGAATAAAAATAAAAGAACTGTACTACTTAGAAACAGTTCAATCTTTTTTGTACAGTAAACATGAAATAAAAAAAGTACTAGTTAATGATATGAAGGTTTCAATATTCTTTTAAAGATCTATGAAAGATAAAACTATAAGAAACAAATACTAAACCAGTGCCTTATCCATTGGGCAAGAGAAATTCAAATGCAAATCAACAAGATAATTTTAAAGGAAATACAAGAGTATGCCTTACATACTATCTGCAAATTCAAGTAGATTGCCTTACAAACTACTCTGTTCACCAAACACTATTATCATCAACAATCCTCACAGATATGTTTACTCCTTGAAACGAACTATGAGAATTTTAATTCTTTCCTTGAAAGAAACTCATAATCAGTCAGACAAGTTGCATTACAATTGGTATATTTTAAATGCCTAACATGTAAAACATACAAGAGTACAATCATAAAAGTAAAGAGACAAAAACCATATATGGCAGAAATTGCAGTGTATTTGTATTAAAATCAGCTTGCCAATTACATTCAAAATTTAATTACTCAGAAGGTCAAACATAAAATTTAGAAGTTTGTTTCAGAGCAACTTTGTTCAATTTTTTTGATTATCTTTCTTCACTTCTTACCCCTTCAAAAATGGGGTTACAACCTTTTATATATCAACTCTCAACCATCTTGGAATTCCCTCATGAATGGGAATGCAACAAGCTTCAGATGGTTGAAAACCCTAAACCTAAAGAGCTAAAAGACAAAGAAAATAAAGACAAAATAAAAAAGCCCTCAGGCAGTGGAAAGACAAAAAAGTCTTGGCTTGTTTTGCATCCTAGATGGTTGATAAATGACACCTTTGTCTATGAGTATTCATGATAGCTGTTGTAGTTATAACAAGATATGGTGACCGCCATTCGGCTAACTTACACCATTCTTAAATGATAGCTTATCATCCCTATATTTTAGGCTCAGGTGTCAAGTGCTCCAGATGTCCTCCTCACTCATCATCCAGGAGTTCCAAGTCAACTGCAATGGATTTAATTTTCTTGGGCTTTGTTAGCTCATCCCATGCAGTTACTTCTTTTTCTGACAGCCAATTAAAATTTTGGACTAGTTGTAATTGTGCCTTTTGTCTTCCCCACCTACCGTCTTTGATTCCCTTGACATCTTCTATAAATTTGGTGAGATTTGTCTCTACCTTAAAAGCTTCATCTAGGGTTTTATTGAAGCTTTCCAAATCAACTTTATTTTCTTCACCTAAAAATGCCTCCTTCCTAGGCAATATAAGATCAAAATCTGATCTCCACTGATCAAAGCTTTTAATGGCTCCATCTCCATTCTTGATAGAAGGAATAAACTTGTTGGAACAAGAGCTAAGCATGGCTATCTTAGCCTCAATCAAATTTTCCTTACCCTTAAAAAGTGGTAATATGGCTTTAATCCTATCTATCTCCTCACCAACCCTCATAACTGACTCTGGAATATCATTTCTCAAAGATTGAGCAAAAGCCAATTTCTCAAAAAGTGGCACTCTAATAGACCAAGTTTCATGATACCCGCTCAAAATTTGTACATAATTATCAACTTCTGTCTATAATTCTGGCAACTTACTATAAGCATTAAAAACAAGATTAGACTTATCCTTGATTATATTAATTTTGTGCTACAAAATTTTTAATAGGGCATTTAGGATAGCCTCATTCTTCTCCTCATTTATCTTTTCTAATTCTGCAACCACCTCTTCTTCAGTCATTATTGGTGTTGTTGGTTGCTTAGGAGTTGTAGGGGCTTTCACAAGAGTATTCATAACTTGGAGCTCTAAGTCTTATAGAGACTTTTCTAATGCTTTCTCCCTTATTATCCTAAGATCTATGTCCCTCAGCAATGTGCTATAATCCTCCAAAAGAGAGCCATACCTCTATGAAAGCTGCCTTGTTTTATCCTCATTCAATTTAGCAAAATGGGTTAATACTTGAGAAATCTCAAGATCCCCTGTATTGTGGATAGACCACACAATCTTATCTCCCTCCATCTGCTCCTTCACATTTAAAATTGAAGGCCTTTTATCCTTAGGGTACAAGCTCCATAGAGCTAAAGCTTGATTTTTTGGGCTATACCCAAATCCTCTGATAATGTCCCCCACCTGAGTTTTTGAAGACAAAGAGATGTCTTCCTGCCTCTTAATTGGATGAATTATAAAGTCTGAATATAAATTCCATCCAGGCACAAGTAGCATGTTGCTCTTCTTTACCAACTATTTGGCCTCATCTGGCGTAAAATTTTCAGCCTCAGGATCATACTCCCTCAGTTGTTGGACTGCCTCTTATGGTACCTAACCCTCCTCAGTGATCTGCACATTAGATGCAACCTATTTTTGCTTGTGCCAAATCAAGAAGCTCTTGAATTCCTCAAATTTAATAAAATTGTCATCCTTTAAAAAGGCATCTTGTTCAATCATTCTTTCATCTTGGTATATGGCCAAGGGCAATTCAACCTCTGGTTGCACAAGTTTTTGCATCCTCTTTTCCTCTCTCACCTTCTTTCTAATTTGGCGGTGATGCACACCAGTTACAGGGAAGAGGGCTCTGATTTTATCTATTTTCTTCACCTGAAAAGATTCACCCATTAGCAGCTTCTACTTCTTTGTAGGTGGTTCACTTGTGTCATGAGAGCTACTAAGCTCAACTAAATCAACTACATTTTCACCATGTTGGTGCCCTTCCATCATTATTTTTTCTAAGGGAGGAATGCTATGTACAGAGTGGCCATCACTACCATCTTCATCACATTTTGATTTAGTGTGGGCACCCTTCTTCTTATTAGTCTCATCAATTTTATCTTCAAAACCTCTCATCAGGGTGTGGAATTGAGCCATCATTTGCTCAAGTCTCTGAAGATAAGGTAGATCAGGGAAGAAACCACTAAATGCCAATCCCTTTTGCTTGACTCACCTCTTCATAGCATATAATTCATTTATTTGGTCTAAAATCCTCACCACCTCCTCATCCTCTATGATGTTCTTAATTGCATCTTCCTTAGGATACTCCTCATGTCTTTTATTGAATGGAAAGGTGGGCATGTAATATTCCCTGGGAGCAACTATGAATCCTTCAGTATCTACATACCGGTAGGGAGTAGCATGCATCCCAAATTGTCCCAACCAATCATTTACTTTGCTAAAGGAATTCTTGCCTATGGTGATATTATGCACTCTGAAGTGCCTTGGGGTGAAAGTACCCTTCCTATGAGAGGTTAAATGCTCCTTCTCAGTGAGCATTAGCTGCCAAATAAATTCTAGAAATGCCACCCTTGGTGGAACGAAATAAGGTAATAGGTGAGGAGGCTGAGGGCACCCATACACTCGAATCATTATATATCCCTTTACATAGTATATGTCACCCCAATTGTGACCCTTATTCCATTTGTCAACAAATTGTTGAGGCCTCACTACTTGCAAAACTTTGGTAGGGAGCCTTGAAATGTTAACCCCCAAGCTGAGGAGAATAGGCCTAACAATCCAATTTTCAAAAACACAAAAATCACTCCTTGTAGATGAAGGACTCCAAGCTCTCAACCAAAACTGAAGAGGATTTGACCATCCCCTATATGTCATTTGTGGCTCAAGATTTTCCATGTTCACAATATCATAATTAAAAAACAAAATGAGATGCATCGGCAAAGAGTAGTGCAAAAACCTAGGCAAGGCACCAGATCCATCCACATGTTGCTTTAGAGCTACCAACCCCTCGTGCATTCTCTCTATTATGAAACTGATATAATCATATCCCTTTATTGCATGGAGACTTTGAGAGTCCAATATCAGCATCAAGATATTTGGGGGGATTTTCTCTCCCGCATCAATTCCGAGTACATTGCACAAACCATAACCAATATACTTTACGTAAAATTTGAAATTCTTATAACAATAGGGGAAACTTGACCTGGGAACTGGTGCAATGTAGTTTTGATTCTCTCATGGCACATGATTCTGAATTTCCTTTGCCACTACAACAGATTCTTTGATATATCTATTAGCCAAATCTTGCAATTTTATCTCTGTCACCATAGGGACCTAGATACCAAAATCCCTAATAAATGAATTTATTTCTAGGGTAACCAGAGGAGAACCATCACTCTTCCTAATTTTTTTGGATAGAGGGTCATAATTACATGATAAGACAATTAGGAGATCTACATTAAGAAAAACCTCAGGAACTATCAACTTTGCTAGTCTTGTTGTCCAAGGGTTTGAGACAGGGATTAGACTCCCAGCATTTTTGTGTAAATACTTAAACAAACACATCCCTGAGACCTCTAGTGTCTTGGCATCTCTACAAAAAGTAAATTCATCGGCAAAACATTCATCACTCACCTTCTTGTTCTGTGATGAACCTGGCAACAAGGTGAGGAACTCGTCTGAGAAGCTCTCCTTAGCCTTCTCCTTAGCACTCTTACCAATTGAAGATTCACCTCCTGTCTGTCGACTCATCTTGTCTACAAAATTTAAATTCTCTACAAATTTTGGACGCCCTGATCTTCGCAAATGCTCAAAAAATCTTGTTGCTCTAGCTCTCTGAATGCTTGGTTGATTGAAATGAATAGAAAATAGCTATACTTATTCAACCGTATTGAATGCAAAAATCCATTGGAGATCAAAAAGTAGAAAGCATGTCACTTCGCCATTATTTGGCACACTCAGAACTTCAATTCACTAGCCATGGCTGAGAAGATGACATGTATTCAAATTTGACCTTCTGGCGATCTAGCGAAAATACAATCCTTGCAGTTGCTGGAGAATCTGGTGCCATTTCAAAAGTTATAGAGATCTGGCGGCTAAGAAAATTTAGTCATATAACAGCTTACATTTTAGTTGGAGACCTAGCAACAATGAGAAATCATAGTCGCTAAAACATTTGAAACCTTTTGAATTCATTTGGCGATCAGATGACAAAGACAAATTAAAAACTTTTATACTAAGATTGGTGACAAACGGCCACAGTTTCAGTCACTGCAAAAATATTTACTTTTGAAACTATCTCAAGATTAGGTGAAAAAGGGCCATCACGAGACTTGGCGACCATAAAACACCTCCTAGTCACTGAGTCTAGTTGACTATTCAAACTTCTTCCTGAGATATCCCGACCTGACCATCTAGAGATCTAGCGACTGAGGAGAGGAGACTTCAATTTATCTTATTTGGAGATCTAGCGACCATAGCCAAATCCACCCTTTCGCTTATATTTTTCATCTTCTGTCATCCACTCCTATGGGGACACATCACAAAATCCATTAAATGAAAATTCAAACTTCCTCCAGTCCTTCGAATTCTAACTTTACTCTTCCAAGCGATCATGCCACTAAAGTTAATCTCACAACCGCCAAACCATTTCCTTAAATTTAGTTTATCCTAGAGATTGAGCAACAAAATAGTTCTCATGGTCGTGAGATAAAATACTTAACCTCGATCAAGTCATGAGAATAATCATCAACCACTGATTAGAAATTTGATCCAATAGTCCACATCAAGTCATTGTAGCCCTCGTGTCCTAATCACTTTATTGGGAGATTCAGAGATAACCATGTCACCAAAATGCTGACCACTAGAGATAGAACCGCTAAGATAATGAGAACGCACGACAAGTGAAAATGCCAAGTCGCTGGATAAAAGAGATAACTGCTGGCAAACCTTGAGATCTAGCGACCCAAAATTCTAACCACCGCTAGTACTTGGAGATTTAGTGACCAACTATAAATCTCGACACCAATTAATTTTATATCAATATTTTATCTCTTTTAGAGATCACTTGACCTGAAGCATTTTGATCTGGAGATCTAGAGACCTAAGTTGTCTCGCGAATATTTTTCATGGTAGTCGCCTCATCTCATAATGAAAATCCAGAGACCTAGCGACGAAAGGAAACCACTGGGTCATTTGAGAATAAGGAATATTCCTTCTTCTTAGGGAGATTGTGTGACATGAGGCTTTGGGTAGTCATCAATAAGAAAGGAATATTCTAAATTAGTTTGGAGACTGCACGACTAACCGGAGAGAATAAAAGTGCACATGCTATAAGAGGGCCTTTTAAGTTATTGGAAAAGGTAACGATGAAATAGATTTGTAGCAGGAAATTTAGGGTTTCATTGGATTTTTCTAGGGTAAAAAAGATCTTGAAACCTAGGGCTAACACTTAGAGTAGAAGGACCAGGGGCAGAGAACAAGAACTCAAAATTTTGATCAACAAAAACACTGAAACCAGAAAAACTACCAACAAGGACAATGAAAAAAAATACAATCACTCCAAAATCATTAACCTATCTTAGAAACACAATAAAGACAATATTTTCCAAAGAATAATTGCAAAAAAGGTTTTGAAACCCTACCTTAACCACCACTCGACAGAAACTATGCAAAGAACAATCCAACAACCCTGAAATTTCCCAAAGCTTTCACAATCCTCCAATTCAATCTCAGAGCCAAAATCTATAAACCTGTATATCGAATACTAGTCAAAATCCTCTTAATAAAGAAAACTGAATAATGGTTTCAATGCATGGAACACCATAAATAGGTAAACTACCCTATGAAAAATAGAAAAGAATCACTTAACTTGAAAACACTAAATCAAGACTTGACATGCAATACCCAAATATAAAATAAAAATCATTAATAAATTTAAAAAAACTATTAAAAATCACTTAATTCAAGATAAAAACCACTTAACTCTTACAAATAAAATTAAAATAATTTATAAATTTCAAAAAACTATTAAAAATCTATAAAAAAATTGATTTTATTTAATAAACCAGTCACATTGTTAAAATTTAGATTTTAGGGGCTTGGTCATGCATAGGACCGTGTTTGGTTGCCTATAGGTCTAGCCAAACTGAGTCTGGCCGAACTGGGTCAAGATCTATAAAATCTATATGAAATCAAAACATGATAAAAATTACATGACCATAATCTTGACTCTGAGCTCTACAAAATGGTATTTTTAGATTTTTAGATTTTATATATATATATATATATATATATATATATATATATATATATATATATATATATATATATATATATATGTATATATATATGTATACATATATATATATACATATACATATATATATATATATATATATATATATATATATATATATATGTATATATATATATATATATATATGTATGTATACATATATATATATATATATGTATGTATACATATATATATATATATACATATACATATATATATATATATACATATATATATATATATATACATATATATATATATATATACATATATATATATATATTATATATATATATATATATGTATACATATATATATATATATATATAGATATACATATGTATATATATGTATATATATATACATATGTATATATATATATATATACATATATATATATATACATATATACATATATATATATATATAATATGTATATATATACATATATATATATATATACACATATTTTAATGGTGTAGATTTGACAGGGAAAATTTGACGTGAACAAAAACCTATTGATTTCTGGTAACACCGACTTTGGATAGTTATAACAGACAAAATATATACCGAAATCCAATCTTTCTTTTTTTATGCACTAGCTATACATGTCATCTAAAACATATTATGGAATCAAAGGAAAAAAATATTATTTGCATATAGTTTGTTGATGCAAACTAGACCCTAGATTTTCAGCATATTTCAACAATAAAAAAAATGGACTTCAAAAATTAAAAAACTATGTCAATTTTTGTTCAATTTTTTTAAAAAAAATTAGAAGCATAAACTTCATCAAATTTCCACATTTCATTAGTTTACATCATCTTCAAATTCTAAACACAAATGCCACTTTTATGTCGTTAAAGTTGAAAATTTGCATGTTGTCATTCTTTTCCTTTATAAAAGTGTGACACAGGTTTGTGATGCATGCAAAGACAAAACACATTGAGATGAAATATCACCTCCTAAGAGAGAAAGTAGCAGAGAAAGAAGTAAAGTTGGACTATGTAAGCAGAAGAGATAATCTAGCAGACATATTCACAAAGCCTTTACCTAAGGATACATTTGAGTATCTCAGGGAGAAGCTGGGAGTAATTCCCTTCCCTAAATTTGATTAGAGTTTACAAGAGTGCATCAGTCCTCAGTGACTGATGAATGGTTGACTACTCTACTTCAGGAGTAGTACCAGTGCTTGATTGTTTGGCACCCTTTTCCATTGATGTCAAAGGGGGAGTAAGTATATAGTCATGAAAAAATGAGCATTCAACAGTAGAGGATATAGTAGTTGATATTCAGAGCATTTAACAGTAGATGGAGGATTCATCCTCGGGGGAGTTTTGATGAGGAAATAGAGAATGTTATAAAAGAATTATAGCAAGGGGGAGTAAGTATTTAGCAAGAAGAACTAAAACATTAAGAGATGGAGGATTCATCCTTAGGGGAGTTTTGTTGAGGAAATGGAGAATATTATAAAATAATTGTACATTTGGAATGGTGGTGTTTTTCATTCCATATGTTGCCATCAATGCCAAAGGGGGAGATTGTTGGAGATTTTCTAGCAAGACAGAGTGTTGACTATATGTTTGTCATTGATAACAACATATGGTAAGCAGCATGCGTGGAACCCTGATGGAGAGAGCCTTGAGTATATGTTTCCTAGATATGTTATCAGCATGATATCATAGATGCAGAGGTTGATTCTGAGTGAAGACAATAATACAGTAGTTTGTATTAGTGAGTGTTCCTAACAGGTCCTAGGAAGAGTTCTGTATGTTAGTTACAGTATGGTTGTAATGTAGCCTTGTAAGTTTATATTTATGTTGAAGACATATGTATAATGCTATGTTCATGGATGCAGAGTTAGATATGTAGTACATGTTGAGTCATGAAGTCTCCAATTGAGAGTTACAGTTTCTTGAGTTTATCTGGTAGAGCCGACATTGTTTTTATTGTTATTATTAGTTGTGCCTATCATTTTAATATGCATGCTTGGAATAGTGTTTGTAGAAGAGTTAAGAATGTTTGGTTAAGAATGCATGATCTAATTCAACATGAGAAGAAAATATCAATTACTTTGGTGGAGCTGACAGTGTGAAGCGACACGTCTACTCATATGGAGTTGTGTGGTCCTAATTTGTGTTGTGTGCTTAGTAGAGTTGAATGAGGTGTAATTGGAGAGTTGTATTGTTTATCTAATATGATTTCAAGATGGTTCTAATAGGCCAAATTGATTATATCATTTAGAGGAATATATTTATAGGCAGTCATTTTGGGATTGCTAAGTATGGCAAATAGTTGAAAGATAAGAGTAGAGCAAAAGGTGTGAATTATTGAGCCATTAGTAGAAGGTCTATGTTACAAAGTAGAGAGTGTATGCTATTCATTGGAACTAATCAAGACATCAGGTCTACTCACAAGTGACCAAGATCCAGATATAGTGTGTATCTATTAAATAGAAGGTTGCAGCCTTCACCCCTTTGAGCAATGTGCTCCCGGACAGTGTGTCCTCACCCATAATAGGGTTAATTGTAAAAGAATCCTCACAAGGTTTGACCTTTGACCAAGTCACTATACTTAATGCATTGTAAAGATCAAATCCTAACAAGGTTGTAAGAACTTCTAACAGGGATCATAATACTCTAGTGTAGTTTATAGTGGGTGCTAATTCCCATCAAGGTTTTTACCTATTTGGGTTTCCCCGTAACCAAAATTGTGGTGTTGTGTTAAGTTTTCTTATATTCTGTTTATGATTAATTTTCTTGTATACTTAATTGGATAAAAAATTGAATGTTGTAGAAAAATGATTCACCCCGTACCCCCTCTTAGTTATCTCTTGGGACTATTCCAAATAGTTGTGGGGTAGAAGATTGCGATCTGACCTGCAATTGCAGAGGGTTTTCAAGATGGTTCATGGGAGGCAAGATGCAGATCCAAGATTGGAAAATATGTGAAGATAGATTGTTTCTAGGTTAGAAGTTATTGAGATAGCCCAATGCTGAGGAAGACATCTTGAAGATGTTAATGATGAAGAAATTGAAGAGGAACAAGGTGAAGCTGAACCTGCACCTGTGATGGATTAGGGTGAGGAAAGATTGTTGAAGGCATTGAAATTTTTTAAATCTACACCAAATTTTAATCCTCCTAAGTATAGTGCAAAGATAGATTCAGATGAATCGATGGATTGGATCACAGGGATGGAGAATTATTTTGAGTATGAAAATGTCCCTAAGGAAAATAAGGTTAAGATTGCAAGCACAAAATTGAAAAGACATGCATCCTTGTGGTGGGAACATCTGCAATTGGACAAAAAAAGGAAAGGCAAAGAAAAGATCAAGGTATGGAATAAGATGGTAAATAAGTTGAAAAGAAAGTTCTTACCATGTGATTATCAGATTAAACTAGTTAGGTGAATGCAAATTTTGAGATGGAAAGATAGCTAGGTAAAAGATTATACTGAGAAATTCTATATATTAGATATCAAATCTAGACATGATGAGGATGAAGTGGAAATAATTTCTAGGTACCTGAATGGGTTGAGAATTTCCATCCAAGAAGAAATCACTTTGGTTAAGTTAGAAAATATTGAAGAACCTTACCAGTCTACCTTGAAAGCTAAGGAGAAATTGAACAAACGACATGAGAAAAGATGGAGAGGATGAGGTGGTAGATTCCCTAGAGGGAGAGGTAGATCCTATGGTAAAAATAATAGATCTAATCAAGATAAAGAAAATTTGGATAATGGAAAGACCAAGTGGAAAGGTGAAAGTACGGCTAGAGGAAGAGGCAATAACTACTGAGGTGGTTATAGAAGAGGTGGATTCTGAGGAACTTGTTACAATTGTGTAGAAGAAGGAGATAGGCCATTTGAGTGTACACATGCAAGTAAGAAGGTCGGTAGCAGTAGAAATGCTTTGGTGCAAGAAGACTCACTGAATGAACCTGAGAAATAAAATAACTTGATGGTCAAGAGAGCACTATGGAGTGAAAGTAATAAGGAAGATCTGGTAAGGAAAAGTTTGTTCATGACTAGATGCAGAGTTTCTAATGAAGTGTGGAAGGTAATCATTGATAGTGGAAGCTTGGAGAATTTGGCATCTAAGGAAATGGTTAAAAAGTTGGAGCTAGAAAGGTTGAAACACCCAAGACCCTATCAAATTTCGTGGATCAAGGATGTGCATACACTATTGGTAAGTGAACAATGTTATGTGAATTTTTAATTCAGAAAGTATTATGCTAAGGTGTTATGTGATATCATTCCTATGGATTGTTGTCATATTTTGTTGGGTAGACCTTGGCAATATGATAGACATGCTATATATGATGGAAGATTGCATAAATATTTTATTTGGGCTGATGGGAGAAGACAAATCTTGTTACCTTTGATTGAAGAACCTATTAGTAGTGTTTGTACATCTCTAAAAGTTTGTTTGATGGAAGGAAGAAAGTTTGTTAAGGAATTAGAGAAGAATGATGTATGTTTTGATGTGATTCCTAACAAACCGAGTGAGAAAATAGTAGAGAGCATCCCTGAAGAGATTGATAAGATACTCACCAAGTATAGAGAGATCATTTTAGATAATTTACCTAATGGTTTTCTGCCGAAGAGAAGTATTGATCATTGCATGGATCAGATCCTTGGAGCTATTTTACCGAATAAGGCACCACATCAATCAACACCTACCAAGAATCAAGAATTGAACTAACAAATCCAAGAATTGCTGCAGAAAGGATTGATCTGAGAAATTTTGAGTCCTTATGCAGTACCAGTTGTATTGGAACCTAAGAAGAATGGAGAATGGTGAATGTGTACTGATTCCAGAGAAATCAACAAGATAACAATGAAATATAGGTTTCCTATACCGAGAATGGATGACATAAAGGATAGTTTGACTAGAGCAAAGTATTTTACCAAAATTGATTTGAAAAGTGGATATCATCATATTAGACTCAAAGAAGATGATGAGTGGAAGACTACTTTTAAGACAAGAGGAGGTTTGTATGAGTGGTTGGTTATGCCTTTTGGTTTAACTAATGCACCTAGTACTTTTATGAGATTGATGAATGAGGTTTTGAAGAAATTTTTGGATAAACTTGTGATTGTATATCTAGATGACAATATTGATGAACTACAACTAATTGAGAACCTGATTAAGGAACTTCAAGTGATTAGAGATCACTGAGAACTGAACTATTATGTAAGATAATTGAATCAGTTTTATGTTGTCATTGATGTCAACTAGTTTTGATAGTACCTATCATGGATTTGCAAACATCTAACACATCTATAGAAGAGAAGAGAAAGATGAAGAGCCGAGATATCTACATAAAGGAATATGGATATGATAGATGAGGATAAATAATAATCTTGGTAACTTATTGATGATTCTATGACTTCATATTGTTGACTTGATTATGTTACATTAATCTGTTATGAAGTTGGGAGAAAAATGTTACAATGTAGTGTGGTCAGTTAATGAAGCATTCTAGTATACACTGAGCAGTGTAGTGTATACCAAGCATAGTATAAATTGAGCTTGTGTTCACTGATGTATTTCTTTGTTAACTTAGAATCAACAAAAGAACTAAATGATTAGTTTAGCCGACAGAAGTTGATGAGTTGTAAAGTGTATGATTGGGGTGGTAAAATAAAGTTTTTTATAAGATCGAAGGCTAGAAAAATTCAAGGAAGATCTAAAGGACAGATTTGAAACATTTTATTAACACATCAGCTGAGGAAGGTTTAAGCGACAAAATCAGCGAAGGAGATTAAGCGAAAAAATTTGATGGATGAAAGGAAAATGGTTTACTTGTCTATTTAAGAGACTAGGGTTTCATTATGAAACTCATGCCAGAGGAAAGAATACTGTAGTGATATCACGTGAACAAGCTTCTTGCATGCCTCATCAAACTAGTTAAGGATAACCAAACTGTAGAGATTATCGAGTGTTAGAAAGCTATAACCGAGAGACAGCAAGTTACTAAATATTGTTGAATAGAATTGATATATTGATCAGAGGATATGAATGAGCATAATATAGATCTATACATCTGCAAATCAAGTTGTATTGTAATTAGATCAACTGTTGTTATAGTTTAACTATTGTAATCAGATAAATCTCTTAACAGACTAGACTAGAATGTCTTGTAATGTCATTCATAGAATGTACATTTTTTATCTTGTCAACCCCATAGTGAATGCTGGTTGGATGATAATGATTAGTGTTAAATCCTCTAACAAGGTCACACCTTACAGTGTGTTTTGTAACCTTTAATAGGGTTGGGTCTTCACCGACCTCACTTCAAAAGACTGAACAATTTTTGGGTTGCCGGTCCCAGGTGTTTTTTTTTTCCCTTCATAGGGTTTCCACGTTAAATCTCTTGTGTTATGTGTTGATTGTGATGATTGTTGGATATCATACTTTACATGTTTCATATTAGATTTGATCGGTAGTTACTACAAGTTATTAATTGGTAAACGGTAAAATCACAGACAGTTTATTATTCTATGTTACCGAGTTGTAGAAATTTGTTTAAATTTTTTTTGGATATACATTTTGTATTTGGGACTATGGATAAATGATTCACCCCCCTCTCAGTTATTCTAACAATTGGTATCAGAGCGTATTGGTAATGAGCGTACTGAGCCTCTGATTTTTCTTTCAAGAACATGACAGTCATCAATCTAGTGTAATCATAAAAAAAAGAATGAAATACCTATCACCATAATAACTCTGTGTTCTCATAGGACCACACAGGTCGGTGTGAACCAACTCAAGTATTTTCTTTGTTGAATAATCTTTCCTTTTGAAACTAGATTTTGTCATTTTACCTTTCTGACACTCATGACACATAACATGATCAGGCTTAGATAAGTTAGGCAGATCTCTAACCTTTTTCTTTTTATTGATTTTAATCATGTTATCAAAGTTTACATGAAATAACCTTTTATGCTATAATACCAATTACATTACAATAGTTAGAATGTAATGAGCATGCTATAAAAAGATAGGTCTCTGCACCGAGAACACCTTAGTAGAATGGAATTGCTGAAAGGAGGAATAGGTCAATAGTTGACAATGCAAGAACACTGATGATAGAGAAAAATGTTGCTCAGACATACTAGACAGAGGTAGTTAGCACAACTATTTATGTTTTGAACCAAGTATAGTTGAAGAAGGACACTAACAAAACACCCTATGAGTTATGGTTTGGACACAAATCCACTGTAAGTTATTTCAAAATTTTTGGAAGTAAATGCTTTATTCTGAAAGATGACAGAAATGGAAAGTTTGACTCAAAAGGTGATGAAGGGATATTTCTTGGATATACGACTAAAAGCAAAGCATATAAGTGTCTAAATAAAGTTACTAATAAAGTGATAGAAAGTGTTAATGTCAGGGTTGATGAGTTTGATGAAAAGAATGAAGATGAAAGCACAAGGGAACCAAAAGACTATAGTAGATTCACATACATTGAACATCCAGAGTATCTACCGAAGCTACAAACAATGACAATTGATTACCAAGAAAACAACACCGAGGAACAAGAAAGAGAAACTGACGAGTAGGAAGGACCTACCGAGCAAGAAAATGAACTTGAATATAATGAACAAGAAAGAAGAGATCGGATACTGGCAAGATTTGTCAAAAGACATCATCCTGAGAACCAAATTATTGGTGACAAGCAAGCTAGCATACAAATGAGAAGTAAGTCAAGACAAGGCACATGCTTAATTTGTGAATATGAATTGAAAAATGTTAAAGTTTCATTGGAGAATAAAGAGTGGATAAATGCAATGAATGAAGAGATTGAACAGATCAAGAAAAATAAGACATGAACCTTAGTACCTAGACCTAAGGATAAGAATGTTATCGGTACTAAGTGGATCTTCATAAACAAGCTGAATGAAAATGGAGAGGTTACAAGGAATAAAGCCAGACTAGTTTGCAAGGGGTATGCACAAGAGGAAGGAATTGACTATGGTGAGACCTTTGCACCTATTTCTAGACTAGAAGGAGTTCAAATGTTGCTGGCTTATGTAGCAAATATGAAATTTAAATTTTATCAAATGGACGTTAAGTCTACATTTCTGAATGGGATACTTGAAGAAGAAGTCTACATAGAACAACCAGAAGGGTTCACTGATCCAGACAAGAAAGACATGGTATATAGATTACATAAAACTTTGTATGGTTTGAAGCAAGCACCAAGAGCTTGGTATGAAAGGTTGCATACTTATTTGTTAAGTATTGGATTTGTTAGAACTAGTGAGAACAACAATTTGTATATGAAAGGAGATATGGATGATACTATTCTAATTGTTGAAATATTTGTGGATGATATTATCTTTGGAGGACAAGATCACATATGTAAATCATTTGATGATGAGATGAGAAAAGAGTTTGAAATGTCTATGTTTGGAGAGATTATGTTCTCTCTAGGACTGTGGGTTATTCAGCAGAATGATGGGATATTCATCACATAATCAAAGTATATAAAAGAAGTACTGAGAACATTTGGTATGGAAGATGCTAAACTAGTTGGAACACCAATGGTCATAGGCTAAAAATTGACTAAAGAGGATGAAACTACAGAGGTGAACTAGACACTATACCGATCAATGATTGGTAAGTTGATGTATGTAGTACATAGTAGACCAGATATAGCACATGTTGTGGGAATTATTGCATGATTTTCTACAAATCCTAGGGAGTCACACATTATTGCTACAAAGAGAATCTTAAGATACCTAAAGAAAATAGAGGATTATGGATTATGGTATCCTAAGGATGGTGAGTTTGAACTTAAAGTATACACTGATGCTAATTGGGCTGGAAATGTGGATGATAGAAAAAGCACAACCGAAGGAGCATTTTTCTTTGGTGAAAGACTTGTTACTTAGACAAGTAAGAATAAATCTTGTATTTCCCAGTCTACAGCCAAAGAAAAGTATGTTGTTGCTACTACAAACTATTCAAATATTGCATACATTAAGCAATTGTTAGAAGGAATGAATGAGGTAATCACTGAGCTGGTGGTTATATATTGTGATAACACTAGTGCTATAAAAATTTCAAAGAATCCAGTGATGCACTCTAAAACAAAGCACATATCTATCAAGTATCACTACTTAATAGAACAAGTGATGGAGAAGCTTGAATTTGTTACATCTAAAGAGAAACTTGCTGATATTTTCACAAAGCCTCTACCGAAAGATACATTTGAATACTTGAGGACTAGACTTGGGGTTCGTCCCCTATCTACTAGTCGCTAATGTGATCTAGAGGTTGCATTAGCCTAATCTTATCAAAAGATCATTCATGTTGATGCAACATAGTTCACACTTTGGATTTTTGTCTAAGGTTGTGAAAGTTTTGAGAAACCAATGCTATAATCAGTATACTGAGATACAGTGAATGAACATGACAATAGTGAGTTAATTGGCTACTACAAGAGTTGTATGGTTTATGTTTCTCTTTGGAATTGTTGCCAAAGGGAGAGATAAACAATATGATAACCGAGGAGAATAATGGAATATCTATCTAAGGGAGAGACAATCTAAGAAGATAAAGGGAGAGAAACAGAAGGAATCTGAGAGTTGCTAAAGATCATATCTGCAAAAGATAGTCTACAAATTGCAATGCTATTATGAAACATAGTGATTAAACATATTAAGATAATGGAGAGCTTACCAAGCTACAACATTTGTTTATAGAGTTGTAGAATATATGTTTGGTATGTGTATGGTATACTTCATATTGCTTGAGTTTCCATCAATGATAGAGGGAGACATTGATGAACTACAAATGATTGAGAACCTAATTGAAGAACTTTAATTGATTAGAGATCACCAAGCACTCAACTGTTATGTAAGATAATTGAATCAATTTTATGTTGTCATTGATGTCAACTAGTTTTGATAGTACTTATCATGGAGTTGCAAACATCTAACACATTTGTAGAAGAGAAGAGAAAGATGAAGAACCGAGATATCTACATAGAGGAAGATGGATATGATAGATGAGGATAAGGAATAATCTTGGTAACTTATTGATGAGTCTATGACTTCCTATTGTTGAATTGATTATGTTGCATTAATTTGTTGTGAAGTTGGGAGCAAAATGTTACAAAGCAGTGTGGTCGGTTAATGAAGCATTCTAGTATAAATCAAGTAGTGTAGTGTATACCAAGCATAGTATAAACCGAGCTTGTGTTCACCAATGCATTTCTTTGTTAACCTAGAATGAACAAAAGAACTAAATGATTAGTTTAGTCGACAGAAGTTGATGAACCATAAAGTGTATGATTGGGGTGGTAAGATAAAGTTTGTTATAAGATCGATGGCTAGAAAAATTCAAGGAAGATCTAAAGGAAAGATTTGAAACGTGTTACTGAAACATCAGCTGAGGAAGGTTTAAGCGGAAAAATCAGCAATGGAGATTAAGCAGCGAAATCCAATGGATGAAAGGAAAATGGTTTACTTGTCTATTTTAAGAGACTAAGGTTTCATTATGAAACTCATGCCGGAGGAAAGAATATCATAGAGATATCGTGTGAACAAGCTTCATGCATGCCTCATCAAATTGGTTAAGGAGAACCAAACTGTAGAGATTATCGAGTGTTAGAAAGCTATAACCGAGAGACAGTAAGTTACTGAATATTGTTGAACAGAATTGATATATTGATCAGAGGATTTGAATGAGCATAATATAGATCTGTACATCTGCAAATCAAGTTGTATTGTAATTAGATCAACTATTGTTATAGTTTAATCATTGTAATCAAATAAATCTCTTAACACAGTAGACTAGAAAGTCTTGTAATTTCATTCATAGAATGTACATTTTTTTATCCTGTCAACCCCATAGTGAATGCTAGTTGGATGATAACAGTTAGTGTTAAATCCTCTAACAAGGTCACACCTTACAGTGTGTTTTTAAACCTTTAACAGGGTTGGGTCTTCACCGACCTTAGTTCAAAAGAGTGAACAATTTTTGGGTTGTCCGTCCCAAGTGGTTTTTCCCTTCACAGGGTTTCCACGTTAAATCTCTTGTGTTATGTATTGATTGTGATGATTGTTGGATATCATACTTTACATCTTTCATATTAGATTTGATCGGTAATTACTACAAGTTATTAACTGGTAATCAGTAAAAGCACAGACAATTTATTATTCTATGTTACCGAGCTACAAAAATTTGTTTCAATTATTTTTGGATATACATTTTGTATTTGGGACTATGGATAACTAATTCGCCCCCCTCTCAGTTATTCTAACAACTGTGATATTTAGTAAGACTAGAGAAGAGCATTTGTTGCATATTAAACAAGTATTGCAGAGATTGAAAGAATAAAAACTAATGATTTACCTAAAAAAGTGGTCTTTCATGAAAGAAGAGATTGTGTATTTGGGATTTGTGATTTCAGCTAATGGTTTGAGAATGGATCCTAAAAAGGTTGAAGATATTTTGAATTGTCCTACCCTAAGAATGCTAGTGAGGTAAGATCATTTCATGGTTTAGCAAGGTTTTACCAAAAGTTCATAAGGAATTTCAGTTTAATTTGTAATGCTTTGACTGAGACTATGAGAGGAGATAAAAGAGAATTCAAGTGGAAACATGGAGCTAATAAAAGTTTTGAGACTTTGAAGTAGAAGGTTTTTGAGTTACCTATGTTAGCTTTACCTGATTTCAATAAGATATTTCAAGTTGAATGTGATGCAAGTGGTAGTGCAATAGGAGTTGTGTCAAGTCAACAAGGTAAACCCATTGCTTTCTTTAGTGAGAAGTTGAATGATGCAAAAAGAACATATTTTGTGTATGATCAAGATTTCTATGCTATTGTTCAAGCTCTAAAGAAATGGAGACATTGTCTGATACTGAGTAAATTTGTGTTGTATAACGATCATAAGGTTTTACAGTATTTGGGTAGTCAGAATAAGTTGAATCAGAGACATATTTGGGTAAGATCTATTAGATTTCCAAAATCCATTTATATGTTAGTATCAGCTTCTAGATTTGATTGTGTAGAATATTTTTATCCTCACAATCAAATCCAGAAGCTGATACTAAAATATTTGGGTAGTGAAAATAAGTTGAATTAGAGACATATGAAATGGGTTGAATATTTGTAGAGTTATAAAACATAAGAGTGGAGTCACTAATTGAGTTGTTGATGCATTGAGTAGAATAAGATCTTTGATGACTAAGATTAGAATTGAAGTTCTTGGTTTTGATGACATAAAAGATTTGTATGAAACTGATCCTGATTTTTTTGAGTCATGGAGGAAGTGTAGAGCACCTATTCAAGATCAACCGAGTACTAAATGGGAAGACTATTTCATTCAAGAAGGTATGTTATTTAAAGGTATTCAATTTTGTATACTGAGAGGATCAATGAGAACTAATTTGATAAAGGAGAAACATAGTAGTGGTTTGGCTAGACATTTTGGCATTGACAAGACATTGAATTTTCTTAAGGAGAAATACTTTTGGCCACAGTTGTATAAGGATGTTAAAAAATTTGTGAAAATTTGTGTAATTTTTCAAGTTGCAAAGGGATTAAGTCAGAATATTGGATTGTATATACCGATTTATGTTCTTGAGAAACTTTGGATTGATATCAATATAGATTTTGTTCTTGGCTTACCGAAGACAGTGAGAGGTAATGATTCTATATTTGTTGTTGTGGATATATTTTCTTAGATGACAGATTTTATACCCTATAGAAAGACATCAAATGCAGTGCATATAGCAGATCTTTTCTTTAAGGAAATTTTCAGATTACATAGATTATTGAAGAGTATCATCTCTGACTGAGATAGTAAGTTTGTTGGATACTTTTGGAAGACTTTTTGGAAAATTTTGGGAACCGAGTTGAGGTATAGTTCTACATTTCACCCACAAACTGATGGATAGATAGAGGTTGTGAGTAGAAGTTTGGGTAATCTTTTGAGATGCTTAGTTGGGAATAAACTGAATAATTGGGATTCTATATTGGCACAAGTAGAGTTCACATACAATAATTCGGTGAATAGGAGTATTGGAAAAAAAAAATTTTGAGATTTTTAATGGCATACAACTGAGAGGTATATCAGATTTGAAGGACATTGTTGGTGAAGAAAAGAGAAGTGTTGAAAGAGAAGAATTTTTTGAGTTCATGAAGACATTGCATGAGGAAGTGCAACATAAGTTGGAGAATATTGATCACAAGTACAAAGACAGAGCATATAGATTAAGAAGAAATAAGAATTTTGCAGTTGGGGATGAAGTTATGGTACATTTGAAGAAATGTAGATTTCCTATTGGAACATATGGGAAGTTGAAAATGAAGAAATTTGGTCCCTACAAGATATTGAGGAAATTTGACAGTGGAAATGCTTATGAGATTGAGTTACCTGATGCCATGGATATATCAACTATATTTAACATTATAGATTTGTAAGAGAATTATGAACCTGATGAAGACATGATAGTACCAAATGATTATCCTAAGAAATAGACAAAAGAAGTTGAGTAGATTTTGTAACATACTGTTGGCAGAAGCACAAGGGGAAAACACTATATGGAATATCTAGTAAAGTGGAAGAACATACTGATTGAAAACAATTCATGGATTTCACAATCTGAGTTGGATTCAACTCAGGTTGTACATGCTACATGATTCAAAGAATCATTTCAAACAACCCTAGGTGTCTGATGCAGGAGAATCTCAGATCCTTGGCAATCCTATGTCACCACAAAAAAATAAGTTTAAGTTGTTTAGTTTGCTCGATAGTTGATCAGTTCCTTCATTGACTGAGCTGGCTCGGTGGTTGCTCGATTCCTTCTTTGATCAAGTTGTTATGTTGATTTTTTGAGTTATTCCCTATCACTTGGTAATCTTTCTTACCAAGTGGTTTATTTTTATTTCATGTTGAGGGTGACTTATCCATTTAATTTTGGTAATATAGTTAATGTTGGTATCGATCATTGGGAAGCATTTGGACCTAGATCTAGTCATTTCTTTTTCCAATGATAGATATGAAGGTTGACGTGTTTTGGTAACCTCTTGTATAAATAGAGTAGTTGGTTGTAGTTTTAGGCATCAGTTTTAGGAGTTAGAAGATAGTTTCTGAAGACTGAACCCTCACATGTTGGAGGACTGTGGTAATCAAATTGAATTTATTTGGCCATTACTAGGAAGGCCTTAAAGCCTGGCATGTATGAGGTTATTTGATGAATAATATATGATTTGTGTTGCATTCTCTCTCTCTCTCTCTCTCTCTCTCTCTCTATGTTGTGTATTTTCTTTCAAGTGTGATCTCTACAAGGAGGTTGTGATTAAGGTGTGCCTTTGGCCCTTCATCCGGCCCTACCTTACATCAGATATCAAATTTGATGAAGAATTTTCTTTTAAACTCTCTATGCTAACAGAAGATGAATCAAATGAGAATCAAATAAAGAATCTCATAAAAGATGATAAAGATTACACAATTGAGAATCAGAGGGAGAATTCTATAAAAGATAATGAAATGGACAATATCATAGAAAGTAATGAACATCCTTCATCTAACCCTATAAAGCTTGAAATTTTCAATAATAAGAAGAGGCCATTATGGGAAAGAAAAATGATTGAAGAACATAATGTTGAGCCTAATGAAATATATAAATAGAGTAAAATCTAACATAGAATAAAAAATGTTATCTTGCACTGATAACTAAGCTTACAAAAATTAATCATCTAATGTTAAAGAGGCCTTAAAATGTCAAGCCTAGAAATATGTAATGATCAAGGAATATCAATCTATCGTAAAAAATGATGTCTAGAAGGTAGTAACTTAACCTAAAAACAAATCATTCATCTCCTCAAAATGGTTATTCAAAAGAAAATACACTTCTGACGGTAGTATTGAAAAACATAAAGCTAGATTTATAGCCAGCGGTTTTCCCAAAAGGCCAGAATTGACTACAAAGAAACTTGTTCTCCAGTTGCTTGATATACTTATGTGAGAACCCTTATCACCATTGTAGCATCCAAAGGGTTGAAGATACATCAAATGGATGTAAAGGTAACATTTTTAAATGGAGTTATTGAAGAAGAAGTATGCATAGAACAACCTAAAGGTTTCAACACACATGACATGAATCTTTATGTTTGCAAACTAAAGAAAGCTCTCTACAGCCTTAAGAAAGCTCCTAGAGATTGGTATGAAAGAATAGAATTTTATCTCTCCAAGTTAAGGTACTCCAAAAATGAAGTTGATCCTAACATATACTTCAAAACATTTCAAGGTGACATGGTAATTCTTGTTCTTTATGTTGATGATTTATTGATAACAGATGAAGATCATCTTATTGCCAAATGAAAGAAATATCTCAAAAATGAGTTTGACATGAATGATCTAGGTCTCCTACACTACTTTCTAGGTTTAGAAGTACTGCAAAATGAAAACTATATTTTCTTAAATCAAGGAAAATACACATCTGACATTTTGACCAAATTTGGCATGATGGACTGTAAACTGTTATCTTTTCTAGTGGAAAAAAATCTTCATAAGATCAAAGATGAAGCTACATATTCAAAACCTAGAGATCATTCATATTATAGACAGTTAATTAGATCACTTATGTACTTGGTAAATACTCACCCTGACATTTTCTATGCTACAAACATGTTAAATCATTTCATGTGTGAACCAAAGAAGATTCATCTCACAACTACTAATCATGTTCTAAGATACTTATGCGATGCTATTGGATTTGACCTAAAGTACGAGAATGTTGAAAAGAAACTCCAAGGTTTTTCTGATTCTGACTAGGCATGTAGTTCTATTGATTGCAAAAGAGCTATAGGATGTTGCTTTAGTCTTGGATCAACTACGATTTCTTGGTTCAAAAGGAAACAATCAGCAGTTGCACAAAGTTCTATAGAAGGAGAATATATGGTTGCTTCTATGGGAGCTCAAGAAGTAGTATGATTAAGGAAGTTATTTTTTGGATTGTTCATAAAGCCTCTAAAGACCACAGTAGTTCATTGTGATAATCAAAGTTGTACTAAAATTTTAGTGAATCCTATTTTTCATAATTGTTCCAAGCACATAGAGATTCCACACCACTAAATAAGAGATATGATAGACATAGATGTTAACGAATTGATCTACATTAGTACTGAAGAACAAAGCGCTAACATATTTACCAAGCCTCTTGCGAAGTTGAAAGTTGAGTACATCATAAATAAACTTAGTATGTCCAAAATGTGATTAAATTTATGAGAATGAATCTCTTTAAAATGTAAATTTTTATATTCATGAATATTTTATTTAAATAAATATTACAATATTGTGTTTTGAAAGGTGAGGATCTTTCTTTGTGTGTTGGGCTGCTATTGTTAGGTGATGGCCTAATTAATAGCTTGACCGAGTGTCAAGAATGAATATATTAAGTTACTATCCTGACACTAAATCATTGGAGGTTATCATTAAATCTAGTTCCAAATTGAGTTGGGGATTATGATAACATGTGCATCAAGATTTGACTACATTAAGTTGTTTTTTATAAAGAAAAGCAACAAGAGGGTGCTGGCCCATGTAACAAAGGACTAGGAGCACATTAATAGCACATTAATAGCACTAGTCTGAGAGAAGATAATCAACAGAAAAATATTGACCCGTTTGCCTCTATCAAAGACAAACTTAAAGATCATCTCGGGACAAGCCCCCACAAAAGCTGCAAGCTTTAACCAAAAACAAAAACAAAGGACCAGAGTGAGCCCTTTAAAATTGTCAGTAATCACCTAATCACAAGAAGAAAAGAAACTAAAAGAGAGAGACACTTCATCACCATAAAACTGAAGAAGCAAGCTCAGGCTGCAAATAGCCTGTCCATCTTTCTCTATCAAAAATGAAGGTCCAAAAACCACTACACCTCCAGCCCAGACCAATGCTATCAAAGATATTCCAACTTGTTGTAAACTCCTTGTCCACCTCAATAGAAAAAGGGTCCACCTCTATAGGAGCAGAGAGGAAAAATATCAAAATAACAAGGCTGAAGTTGTAACGTCTCCTTCCATTAGTATGACCATAAGAGGTAGCCCAGAAAAACTCCACCTCAATAGGAGTCCCCTCCACCTCCAAGTTCACAAACACAATCTCCACCTCAATAGGAGACTGCTCAACCTCCATAGAAGGCTTCCACCACTCCTTCGCAAGAGGAGCACCCACACTCCACAACTCATTTATCTAGCAGCGAGCCACCTCAAAAGGTTGAGCTTCCATCACAAAAGGAGCTTCCAACTCAATAGGAAGCAGAATGGAAGGTTGAAGAAGGAGATTAACCTTCAGCAACTGTTGAACCCTTAAGTGAAACCCCACCACAAAAGGGGGCTACACCAAAGAGTGGAGAGGGAGGAAACCCAAAAACCATAAAAACCGAGCATGGGAGGAGCAAAAAAGCATCTAAAACTGGTCCATCTCCCATCACAAGCAATGGCAAGGCCCACAACACTCAGAGAAACACCAAAAGAGCCATCACCACTCTCCCACACAATAGAGGGGATCTACAAAACCCAGAGAGTGGCTACCCAGAGAAATCCCCAAAAGAGGAACCAACACAGCTGCCCACCAAAGCTGGGCAACAAAGGCAAAAAAGAGCCTCTCCACACCAAAGCAACGGGAGGTAGGACAAGCCTCAAGAAGAAATTCCATAGAGCATCAACAAAGATATCAACAGAAATGGAGAGGAGGAAAAATAATTAGATAGGAAAATAACTATTCCCCTGCACCAAAAGAGTCTAAACCCAAATACCCAATAGGTCCAAAAGCTGAAAGGAAAAAACATCTTCCATCAGAGAGAACCCCAAAAACCTTCCACTATGTGAAAGGAGTAAAGGAGAATGGGATAGATCCTTCGAAAGAGTCTCCACAAAGCCACCAAAACCAGCCCCCTTGAAGAGAAAGACCACACCACCAACAAGGCAAGCACGCGGCTGACCAAAAGAAATCCTGACCACAAAAAACCCCCCGCAAATAACTCCAGCAGACCTAGTGCTAGTAAGACTAGTCTAGTTCCACACCAAGAAAGTCATAGACCAAGGGACACAATGCTCTCAAAGAGTTGGGGGAAAACTCCCGCCACAAGAATGATAGCCCCCAAGCACTAGATCTAGTAAAATCTCAGGTAGGTCATCTTCATCATCCTCGGAATCACATGGCTCCTCTGAACCAGAACCCCTAGAACTAGAAACACATGGCTCCTTCCCTCCACCATCATCACAACCTCCTTCCCCTCCCTCTGTATTTTCCCCTTCTCCATTTCCACTACAAACCCTAGCCCCTCCTCTGCACACTCTGCTCCCGTTCCCACTCATTGCTTCAAAAACTACACTACATTAAGTTATTGTCCCAGAATGTGCTAGATATATTGACACTAAAATTGGTTATCTCTAAATCCAGTTCTGAATTGAGTTGGGGATTGTGATAACTCTTTTATTAGGATTGAGTACATTAAGTTAATGTCCCGAATTGTGCTAGTTATCATGATATGAAGCTATGTTGTTATCACTAAAATCCAGTTCTGAATTGAGTCAGGGATTGTGATGATACATAGATATTATAATGTTCTTCAATCCTCTCTTGCTAAGAGGCATTGTTATAATATATATGTGTGTGTGTGTGTGTGTTTGTGTGTGTGTGTGTGTGTGTGTGTGTGTGTGTGTGTGTGTGTGTGTGTGTGTGTGTGTGTGTGTGTGTGTGGGTATGTGTAGGATCATGAGGGGCCAAACTATGCCCTTAAGTGGCAATGAAAAATCAGACAATCAAGATTAGTCAACTTGGCGTGAAAAAATGAACTAGTTATCAACCTAATATCAAAAATTTGTAAAAATATAATTTGTAGGAAATTGAATGTAGTTTCTAAACTACTAAGCCTTTTTTGAAAAAAAATTAATATGATTGGTAAAATGTATAGATTGCAATGTAGCACTACAAACATTTCAACAAAAAAATAAGAAGTACGTGTATGTCTGACCACCCTAATCAAAAGCAAATGATAATATTTTTTTATAATATTCTATATATAAGTAGCTAACTCATGCTCAGATGTGACACATGTTTTTTGGTATTTTTATTCCAAACAGATAATTAATTATGATTTTTTTTCTACAGCGCTTTCAGAATTTAAAAACTCTCGTGTCTGACCACCTTAACTCATTGAAAACTTATCATAATTTAATTTTTATTTTTTTTTCTTATACTAGATGAAGCATAGAATGTGACGCATCTTTCGGATTTCAAAAATGTTATACCATTTGAAAGATATAGTCATTTTTCAATCAGTATCTAAATCAGCACTTTAGAGGTAGCTCGATTAGAAAATAACTAATAATTACTTAACGAATTCAAAATTTGACAGCAATTATATCGATAGAAAGCTGATAATCTCCTTAAGATGCCATTTTCATTTTATCAAATTCAGGTGAAAAAAAAGTCGTCAGCTACATGGTCGAAGTTTGGAACTGAGAGAAACAGAAGAAAAACACATTTTTGTGACATTTGAAGAGTTGACCAGGTAGGTTTCGTGCACAGACCAATACTAAGCCTAATCGGGTACCCGATATTTTTGGGTACCCAAATCTGGCAGCAGAATTTCAAATTTTTGCTTTGCCTCCACTTTCTCTAATTTCTAATTTTGAAATTTGGTTCCACTTTATCAATTATAGTTATATAATTGATAGTTATATATTTGATATATATTTGATAGTTATTAGTTATATATTAAATATTATATAATATCAATTATATATTAATTGTTATATATTAGTTATATATTAAATATTATATAATATGAATTATATATTAAATGTTATATTTAATATTATTTAATATATATTAATATTAAAAACTATATATTAGATTATATATTATATATAATATTATATATTATATATTATATATTATATATTATATAATATACATTTTACATTTTAAATATTATTTAATATGATTCAGAGCAAGAGCATGAGTCCCTACAGTGGCATAGTAGTGCCTTTTACAGGTGCCAAAAACCCTAGCTACGCAAAAATGGAGGCTTTGAAGAATAGTTCACTGGAGGCGGATTATAGAAGCAGAGGGCAAGAGAATCACTCTGTTTCCACCACTTGTGGCTATGAAATGGTATCTTTCCCTACTTTTTCAACTGAAATGCTAAATTGTAAAGGTTCTCGAAATAGATTCTAGTCGTGCCAGACAATTGTACCACGCCTATTGATAATCTGGTAGCTAAACAGAGTCATTGGGAGGTTAAACAAGAACAACCGAATGGATCTTTGAACCGGTCGAAGATTATGGAGAGTGGGGATGGGTTTGGTAAAATGAGCAGTTGTACTAGAAATGATGCACGTGCCATAGAACTGACCGCATTAATAAATTTAAAGAAGAGATCAGTGGTGACACGACATTATGAGGAAAGCCTTGCCATTTCGATGGTGCCCCCCCATCCCCCCCCCCGCCCCCGTGATATTATGAAGAATGTCTTACCACTTCAATGTCGACACCACCTCTATCTCAGACTTTCACCATTGCTTCTCATCAATACTCTGAAATATGGCAGGGATTGTAGGCACATTATTACCCCTAGGGATTGGGATTGAGATATCACACCTTAGAACCCCTAGGGAGTCCCCATGACCCCTTATAACACATTGGAACACTCAAATGTGTCTTAAGAGGTCTTAGGACCCCTTCAAACACACTTGAACATTCCAATGTGTCAAAAGGGGTCATTGGGACTCCCTAGGGGTTCTATTATGTCTTATCACGTGTTAGGACCCCTAGGGAGTCCTCATGACCGCTTTTGACACATTGGAATGCTCAAGTGTGTCTTAAGGGGTCCTACGACCCCTTAAGACACACTTGATCATTCCAATATGTCAAAAGAGGTCATGGGGACTACCTAGGGGTCCTAGTATGCTTTATCACACGTTAAGATCCATAGGGAATCCCCATGACCCCTTATGACATATTGGAACACTCAAGTGTGTCTTAAGGGGTCATAGGGACTGCCTAGGGGTCCTAGTATGCTTTATCATGCGTTAAGATCCATAGGGAATCCCCATGACCCCTTATGACACATTGGAACACTCAAGTGTGTCTTAAGGGGTCCTACGACCCCTTAAGACACACTTGAGCATTCCAATGTGTCAAAAGGGGTCATTAGGACTCCCTAGGGGTCCTAGTATGCCTTATCATGGGTTAGGACCCCTAGAGAGTCCTCATGACCCCTTTTAACACATTGGAATGCTCAAGTGTGTCTTAAAGGGTCCTACGACCCCTTAAGACACACTTGAGTGTTCCAATGTGTCAAAAGGGGTCATTGGGACTCCCTAGGGGTCGTAGTATGCCTTATCACATGTTAGGACCCTTAGAGAGTCCTCATGACCCTTTTTGACATATTGGAATGCTCAAGTGTGTCTTAAAGGGTCATACGACCCCTTAAGACACACTTGAGCATTCCAATGTGTCAAAAGGGGTCATTGGGACTACCTAGGGGTCCGAGTACGCCTTATCATGTGTTAGAATCCATAGAGAGTCCCCATGAACCCTTTTGACACATTGCAATGTTGTAGTGTGTCTTAAGGGGTCTTAGGACCCCTTAAGACATAATTAAGTGTTCCAATGTGTCAAAAGGGATCATGGGAACACCCTAGGTGTTCTAATGCATGATAAGGCATACTAGGACCCCTAGGCAGTCCCCATGACCCCTTTTGACACATTAAAATGTTCAAGTGTGTCTTAAGGGGTATTAGGACCCCTTAAGACACACTTGACCATTCTAATGCATCAAAAGGGGTTATGGGGACTCCTTAGGTGTCCTAATGCACCTTATCATGCATTAGGACATCCAGGGAGTCCCCATGACCCCTTTTGACGCATTAGAATGCTCAAGTGTGTCTTAAGGGGTCCTAACACCTCTTAAGACACACTTGAACATACTAATGTGTGAAAAGGGGTCATGGAGACTCTCCAAGGGTCCTAACATGTGATAAGGCATACCAAGACCTCTAGGGAGTCCCCATGACCCCTTTTGACACATTAGAATGCTCAAGTGTGTCTTAAGGGATTCTAATACCACTTAAGACACACTTGAGCATTCTAATGTGTCAAAGGGGTTCTGGGGACTCCCTAGGGGTACTAGTACACCTTATCACACATTAGGGCACCTAGAGAGTCCCCAGGTATGTGCAGGATCATGAGGGGCCAAACTATGCCCTTAAGTGGCAATGAAAAAGCAGACAATCAGGATTAGTCAACTTGGCGTGAAAAATGAACTAGTTATCAACTTAATATCAAAAATTTGTAAGAATATAATTTGTAGGAAATTGAATGTAGTTTCTAAACTACTAAGCCTTTTCTGAAAAAAAATTAATATGATTGGTAAAAAGTATAGATTGCAATGTAGCACTACAAACATTTCAGCAAAAAAATAAGAAGTACGTGTATGTCTGACCACCCTAATCAAAAACAAATGATAATATTTTTTTATAATATTATATATATATATATATATATATATATATATATATATATTATATATATATATTATATATATATATATATATATATATATATATATATATATATATATATATATATATATATATATATATATATATATATATATATATATAATATATATATATAAGTAGTTGACTCATGCCCAGATGTGACGCATATTTTTTGGTATTTTTATTCCAAACAGATAATTAATTATGATTTTTTTTTCTACAACGCTTTCAGAATTAAAAACTCTCATGTCTGACCACCTTAACTCATTGAAAACTTATCATAATTCAATTTTTTTAAATTTTTTATTATACTAGATGAAGCATAGAATGTGACGCATCTTTCAGATTTCAAAAATGTTATACGGTTTGAAAGTTATAGCTATTTTTCCATCAATATGTCAATCAGGACTTTAGACGTAAGTGAACTAGAAAATAACTAATAAATACTTAACGAATTCAAAATCTGACAGCACTTATATCGATGGAAAATCTGACAATCATCTGAAGAAACCCTTTTCATTTTATCGAAATCGGGTGGAAAAAAAGTCGTCAACCTAATGGTCGATGTGTTGACATAAGAAAAATAGAGAAAAAATATGTTTTTTGCCACCTTCAGCGTTGACCATGGAGCTTTGGTTTCCAAAGCTATTACTCGATTTTGCTTTAATTTCAAATTTAAAAAGTTTCCCCCTCCCACTCTTTTTTTTATTTCCCTTTAATTTTGATGTTTTTTTCTTTCACCCTGACAATGAATAATTTATATATTTTATATTTTATGTTTTTATATTTTATATTATATAGTATATAGTATATATATTATTTATTTATATTATATATTCGATAATATCAATTTAAACGGCCTAAGTATATAGTCTGTTCAAATTTATATTAAATGCAAAATTTTTATATTATAATATAAATGTTACATATATATATATATATATATATATATATATATATATATATATATATATATATATATATATATATATATATATATATATATATATATATATATATATATATATATATATATATATATATTATAAATTATATATTAAATATTGTTGTGTATATAATATAATAAAATATAATATAATATCTAATATATATAATATATAAAATGAATAGGACATTAATATATTGTATATTTGATAATATATATTAAATGTAATATCTAATATATCTTATAATATACATATTATATATTTAGTCTATTAAATATTGTATTTTTTCAAATATTTTATATATTATTTTAATATTTAATTTAAGTTATAATAGATCCTCTCATGAGACAATAGGTCGAATCGGGGTCACTAGACGTCTTAAGGGGTAATTAGGGTTTGTGAGGCAACTTCGGATGTACAAGTGACCATTTGGAAGGCAATAGGGCATGTCCGAGTACCAATGTACCAAATTTTAATGACTTTTTCCTAGTCCAACTTGAAAAGGGTCCATGGGGTGCTCTTAGGAGACCACATGTCCAATCAGTGTCGCTAGGCATCTGAAGGGGTCATTAAGGCTCGTGAGACAACCTTTGATGCACGGTGACCATTTGGAATGCATTAGGACATGTCAAAGGACCTAACTCCACAATTTAGATGAATTTTGATTAGTCAAACTCGAAAAGGGTCCATGGGGTGCTCGTGGGAGACCATTATGCAATTTGGGGTCGATAGGTGACTTAAGGGGTCATCGGGGTTCCAAATGAAACTTTCGATGAACGGTGATCCTTTGAAATGCATTAGGACATATTAGATGACCTACACACCAAATTTGGATAACTTTTTCCTAGTAGAACTTGAAAGGGGTCCATGGGGTGCTCTCGGGAGACCACATGTCGAATCGGGGTCGGTACTTGCCTGTTAAGAGGTCATTAGGGTTCCAAATGAAACTTCGATGGAATAGTCACCCTTTGGAACACATTAAGATATGTCATAGGACCTATGTACCAAATTTGGATGATTTTTGCCTAGTAAAACTCAAAAGGGGTCCATGGTGTGCTCTCGGGAGACCACATATCGAAATGGGGTCGGTAGGCCTATTAAGGGGTCATTAGGGTTCCAAATAAAACTTTGATATAATGGTGACCCTTTGGAATGCATTAGAACATTTCATAGGACCTACGTACCAAAATTTAGATGACTTTTTCCTATTAGAACTCGAAAGGGGTCCATGGGGTGCTCTCGGGAGACCTCATGTTGAATCAGAGTTGGTAGTCCTATTAAGGGGGCATTAGTGTTTGAAATGAAACTTTGATGGAATGGTGACCCTTTAGAATGCATTAGGACATGTAAGAGGACCTAATTTCATGATTCATATGACTTTTTCCCAAAATAACTTGAAAGGGGTCCATGGGTTGCTCTTAGGAGACCTCATGTCAAATCGGGGTCGGTAGGCCTATTAAGGGGTCATTGGGGTTACAAATGCAACTTTGATGGAATGATGACCCTTTGGAATGCACTAGAACATGTCATAGGAACTACTTACCAAATTTGGATGACTTTTGCCTAGTAGAACTCGAAAGGGGTCCATTGGGTGCTCTCGGGAGACCACATGTCAAGTCAGGGTGGATTGGCCTGTTAAGGGGTCATTAGGGTTTGAAATGAAACTTCGATGGAACAATGACCTTTTGGAATGTATTACGACATGTCATAGGACCTACATACCAAATTTGGATGACGTTTTCCTAGTAGAACTTGAAAGGGGTCCACGGGGTGCTCTCGAGGGACCTCATGTCGAGTCAGGGTCGGTAGGCCTGTTATGGGGTCATTAGGGTTCCAAATGCAACTTAGATGAAATGAAAAGCCTTTGGAACATATTATGATATATCATATGACCTATGTATAAAATTTGGATGACTTTTCCCTAGTAGAACTTGAAAGGGGTCCATGGGGTGCTCTCGGAAGACCTCATGTCGAATCGGGGTCGGTAGGCCTATTAAGAGGTCATTAAGGTTCAAAATGAAACTTCTATGGAATAGTGACCCTTTGGAACATATTAGGACATGTTATGAGGACCTATGTACCAAATTAGATAGCTTTTTCCAAGTATAACTCGAAAGTGGTGTATGGGGTGCTCTCGGGAGACCCACATGTCAAAACGGGGTCGGTAGGCCTATTAAAGGGTCATTAGGGTTCCAAATGCAACTTTGATGGAATAGTGACCATTTAGAATGCATTATGACATGTCATAGGACCTATGTACCAAATTTGGACTAATTTTTCTTAGTATAATTTGAAAGGGTCCATGTGGTGCTCTTGAGAGACCTCATGTCGAATCGGGGTCGGTAGGCCTGTTAAGGGGTCATTAGGGTTCCAAATGCAACTTTGATGGATAAATGACCTTTTAGAATGCATTAGGACATGTCAAAGGACCTACATACCAAATTTGGATGATTTTTCCCTAGTAGAACTTGAAAGGGGTTCATGGGGTGCTCTCGGGAGACCACATGTCGAATCGGGGTCGGTAGGCCTGTTAAGGTGTCATCCAAATGAAACTTTGATGGAATAGTGACCCTTTGGAACACATTAGGATATGTCATAGGACCTATGTACCAAATTTGGATGACTTTTTCTTAGTAGATCTCGTAAGGGGTCCATGGAGTGCTCTCGGGAGACCACATGTCGAAATAGGGTCGTTAGACCTATTAAAGGGTCAATAGGGTTTGAAATGAAACTTTGATGAAATAGTGACCCATTGTAACACATTAGAACATGTAATAGGACCTATTTACCAAATTTGGATGACTTTTTCTAGTAGAACTCAAAAGGGGTTAATGGGGTGCTCTCGGGAGACTACATGTCGAAACGGGGTCGGTAGGCCTGTTAAGGGGTCAATAGCATTTGAAATGAAACTTTGATGGAATGGTGACCTTTTTGAATACATTAGGAAATTTCAAAGGACCTAATTCCATGATTTAGATGACTTTTTCCTAGTTGAACTTGAAAGGGGTCCATGGGGTGCTCTCGGGAGACCACATATCAAATCAAGGTTAGTAGGCCTGTTAAGGGGTTATTAGGGTTCCAAATGCAACTTCGATGGAATGAGGACCTTTTGCAATGAATTAGGACATGTCAGAGGACCTACAAACCAAATTTGGATGACTTTTGCCTAGTAGAACTCAAAAGGGGTCCATGGGGTGCTCTCAGGACACCACATGTCAAATCGGGGTTGGTAGGCCTGTTAAGGAGTCATTAGGGTTCCAAATGCAACTTTCATGGAATGGTGACCCTTTGAAACCCATTAGGACATGTTAGAGGACCTATGTACCAAATTTGCAAGACTTTTGCCTAGTAGAACTCAAAAGGTGTCCATGGGGTGCTCTTGGGACACCACATGTCGAATCAGGATCGATAGGCTTGTTAAGGGGTCATTAGGGTTCCAAATGCAACTTTGATAGAATGGGAACCCTTTACAATGTATTAGGACATGTCAAAAAACCTACGTACGAAATTTAGATGACTTTTGCCTAGTAGAACTCGAAAGGGGTCCATGGGGTGGTCTCAGGACACCACATATCGAATCGAGGTCGGCAGGCCCGTTAAGGGGTCATTAGGGTTTCAAATGCAACTTCAATGGAACGATGACCCTTTAGAATGCATTAGGACATGTCAGAGGACCCCTTAAAACACACTTGAGCATAATAAGGCATACTAGGACCACTAGGGAGTCCCCATGACTCCTAGGAGTCATAAGGCATGATAAGGCGTACTAGGACCCCTAAGGAGTTCCCATGACCCCTTTTGACATAGTGGAATGCTCAAGTCTATCTTAAGGGGTCCTACGACCCATTAAGATAGACTTGAGCATTCCAATGCATCAAAAGTGGTCATGGGGACTCTCTAGGGGTCTTAACATGTGATAAGGTGTACACGGACCCCTAGAGAGTTGCCATCACCCCTTTTGAGACATTGGAACCCTCAAGTTTGTCCTAAGGGGTCCTATGACCCCTTAGGACACACTTGAGGGTTCCAATGTCTCAAAAGGGGTCATGGGGACTCTCTAGGGGTCCTAACACATGATAAGGCTTACTAAGACCCGTAGGGACTCCCCATGACCCCTTTCAAAATATTGTAATGTTTAAGTGTGTCTTAAGGGGTCTTAGGACCCCTTAAGACACACTTGAGCGTTCCAATTTGTTAAAAGGTGTTTTGGGGACTCCCTAGGGGTCTTAAGGCGTGACAAGACATACTAGAACCCTTAAGGAGTTCCAGTGACCCCTTAAGACACATTGGAATGCTCAAGTGTGTCTTAAGGGGTCATAGGACACCTTAAGACACACTTGAGCATTCCAATGTGTCAAAGGGGGTTATGGGGATTCCCTAGGGGTCTTAATATACCTTATCATGCCTTAGGACGCCTAAGGATTCCCTAGCACCCCTTCTGACACATTGGAATGCTCAAGGATGTCTTAAGGGGTCCTAATATGCCTTATCACACGTTAGGGACCGCTAGAGAGTCTCCATGAACCCTTAAGACACATTAGAATGCTCAAGTGTGTCTTAAGGGGTCGTACAAACCCCTTAAGACACACTTGAGCATCCCAATGTGTCTTAAGGGGTCATGGGGACTCCCTAGGGGTCCTAGTACACCTTATCATGCCTTAGGACCCCTAGGGAGTCCCCATGATCCCTTTTGACACATTGGAATGCTCAAGTGTGTCTTAATGGGTCCTACGACCCGTTAAGACACACTTGAGCATTCCAATGTGTCAAAAAGGGTTCATGGGGACTCCCTAGGGGTCCTAGTATGCCTTAATCACACCTTAGGACCCCTAGAGATTCTCCATGACCCCTTAAGACACATTTGAGCATTCTAATGTGTCAAAAGGGGTCATGGGAACGCCCTACATGTCCTAATACATGATAAGGCGTACTAGGACCCCTAGGGAGTCCCCATGACCCCTTTTGACACATTGGAATTCTCAAGTGTGTCTTAAGGGGTATTAGGACCCCTTAAGACACACTTGAGCATTCCAATGCATCAAAAAGGGGTCATGGGGACTCCCTAGGTGTCCTAATGTGCATTAGGACACCTAGGGAGTCCCCATGACCCCTTTTGACACATTGAAATGCTCAAGTGTGTTTTAAGGGGTCCTACGACCCCCTTAAGACACACTTGAGCATTCCAATGTGTCAAGAGGGGTCATCAAGACTCCCTAGGGGTCGTAGTACGTCTTATCATGCGTTAGGACCCTTAGAGAGTTTCGATGACCCCTTTTGACACATTGGAACGCTCCAGTGTGTCTTAAGGGAT